>JASPKZ010009043.1:0-113916 GCA_030220185.1 Diploptera punctata
TCCGGTGAAGCCACAGTTAAAATAGAATTAAGGAAAATCGTTATTTAAAACGTTTTAAGTGTCTACCGCACTCCAATAAATGGTATATATATAAAATGACAAAACAATTTTACAACGTTAATATGTCGTTCCATTGCCATAAAAGCCTAAACTGGACGGATCCTGTCTATCCACAGTAAAAATAGAATTAAGAAAATTGTTAAACGTTTTAATTGTGGCCGCACTCCAATAATTGGTATTTAATATAAAAGCGACCAAAAACAATGTACAAAGTTTAATTATTTGTTCCTGCCATAAGAACTAGAACTGGACGGATCCTGTGTATCCCACAGTTAAAACAGAATTAAAAAAAGTTGTTAAACATTCAAATGTCTGCCGCTAACCAATAAAAGTATATAATATAAACTGGCCAACAATTTACATAGTTTAATATTTCGTTCCCTGCCATAAAAGCTAGAACTGGACGGATCCTGTTTAATCCCACAGTTAAATAGAATTAAGAAAATTGTTAAACGTTTTAATTGTCTGCCGCTAACCAATAAATGGTATATAATATAAACTGGCCAACAATTTTACAAAGTTTAATATTTCGTTCCCTGCCATAAAAGCTAAAACTGGACGGATCCTGTGTAACCCCACAGTTAAAATAGAATTAAGAAAATTGTTAAACGTTTTAATTGTCTGCCGCTAACCAATAAATGGTATATAATATAAACTGGCCAACAATTTCACAAAGTTTAATATTTCGTTCCCTGCCATAAAAGCTAAAACTGGACGGATCCTGTGTAACCCCACAGTTAAAATAGAATAAGAAAATTGTTAAACGTTTTTATTGTCTGCCGCACTCCAATACATGGTATATATTATAAACTGGCAAAACAATTTTACAAAGTTTAATATGTCGTTACATGCCATAAAAGCTTAAATGGACGGATCCTGTCATATCCACAGTTAAAATAGAATTAAGAAAATTGTTAAACGTTTTAATTTTCTGCCGCCACTCAATAATTGGTATATAATATAAACTGGCAAAACAATTTTACAAAGTTTAATATTTCGTTCCCTGCCATAAAAAGCTAGAACGGACGGATCCGGTGTAATCCCACAGTTAAAATAGAATTAAAAAAGTGTGTTAAACATTCAAATTGTCTGCCGCTAACCAATAAATGGTAATATAATATAAACTGGCCAACAATTTCACAAAGTTTAATATTTCGTTCCCTGCCATAAAAGCTAGAACTGGACGGATCCTGTTTAATCCCCACAGTTAAAATAGAATTAAGAAAATTGTTAAACGTTTTAATTGTCTGCCGCTAAACCAATAATGGTATATAATATAAACTGGCCAACAATTTTACAAGTTTAATATTTGTTCCCTGCCATAAAAGCTAAAACTGGACGGATCCTGTGTAACCCCACAGTTAAAATAGAATTAAGAAAATTGTTTAAACGTTTTAATTGTCTGCCGCACTCCAATAAATGTTATATAATATAAACTGGCCACACAATTTTACATAGTTTAATATTTCGTTCCCTGCCCTAAAAGTTAGAACTGGACGGATCCTGTCATATCCCACAGTTAAAATAGAATTAAGAAAATTGTTAAACGTTTAAATTGTCTGCCGCTAACCAATAAATGGTAAATAATATAAACTGGCCAACAATTTTACATAGTTTAATATTTCGTTCCCTGCCATAAAAGCTAGAACTGGACGGATCCTGTTTAATCCCACAGCTAAAATAGAATTAAGAAAATTGTTAAACGTTTTAATTGTCTGCCGCACTCCAATAAATGGTAAATAATATAAACTGGCCAAACACCATTTTACAAAGTTTAAATATGTCGTTCCCTGTCCATAAAAGGTAGAACTGGAACGGATCCTGTGATATCCGACAGTTAAAATAAAATTAAGAAAATTGTTAAACGTTTAAATTGTCTGCCGCACTCCAATAAATGGTATATAATATAAACTGGCAAAACAATTTTACAAAGTTTAATATGTCGTTCCCTGCAATAAAAGTTAGAACTGGACGGATCCTGTGATATCCGACAGTTAAAATAGAATTAAGAAAATTGTTAAACGTTTAAATTGTCTGCCGCACTCCAATAAATGGTATATAATATAAACTGGCAAAACAATTTTACGAAGTTTATTATGTCGTTCCCTGCCATAAAAGTTAGAACTGGACGGATCCTGTGATATCCGAAAGTTAAAATAGAATTAAGAAAATTGTTAAACGTTTAAATTGTCTGCCGCACTCCAATAAATGGTATATAATATAAACTGGCAAAAAAATTTTACATAGTTTAATGTCGTTCCCTGCCATAAAAGCTAGAACTGGACGGATCCTGTTTAATCCCACAGCTAAAATAGAATTAAGAAAATTGTTAAACGTTTTAATTGTCTGCCGCACTCCAATAAATGGTATATAATATAAACTGGCAAAACAATTTTACAAAGTTTAATATGTCGTTCCCTGCCATAAAAGCTAGAACTGGACGGATCCTGTGTAATCCCACAGTCAAAATAGAATTAAGAAAATTGATAAACGTTTAAATTGTCTGCCGCACTCCAATAAATGGTATATAATATAAACTGGCAACACAATTTTACAAAGTTTAATATGTCGTTCCCTGCCATAAAAGTTAGAACTGGACGGATCCTGTGATATCCGACAGTTAAAATAGAATTAAGAAAATTGTTAAACGTTTAAATTGTCTGCCGCACTCCAATAAATGGTATATAATATAAACTGGCCACACAATTTTACATAATTTAATACGTCGTTCCCTGCCATAAAAGTTAGAACTGGACGGATCCTGTGATATTCCACAGTTAAAATAGAATTAAGAAAATTGTTAAACGTTTAAATTGTCTGCCGCACTCCAATAAATGGTATATAATATAAACTGGCCAACAATTTTACAAATTTTAATATTTCGTTCCCTGCCATAAAAGGTAGAACTGGACGGATCCTGTGATATCCCACAGTTAAATAGAATTAAGAAAATTGTTAAACGTTTTAATTGTCTGCCGCCAACCAATAAATGGTATATAATATAAACTGGCAAAACAATTTTACAAAGTTTAATATTTCGTTCCCTGCCATAAAAGCTAGAAATTGACGGATCCTGTGTAATCCCACAGTTAAAATATAATTAAGAAAATTGTTAAACATTCAAATTGTCTGCCGCTAACCAATAAATGGTATATAATATAAATTGGCCAACAATTTTACAAAGTTTAATATTTCGTTCCCTGCCATAAAAGCTAGAAATGGACGGATCCTGTGTAATCCCACAGTTAAAATAGAATTAAGAAAATTGTTAAACGTTTTAATTGTCTGCCGCTAAGCAATAAATGGTATAAAATTTAAACTGGCCACACAATTTTACATAGTTTAATATTTCGTTCCCTGCCATAAAAGCTAGAACTGGACGGATCCTGTGTAATCCCACAGTTAAAATAGAAATAAGAAAATTGTTAAACATTCAAATTGTCTGCCTCTAACCAATAAATGGTAAATAATATAAACTGGCCAACAATTTTACAAAGCTTAATTTTTCTATCCCTGCCATAAAAGCTAGAACTGGACGGATCCTGTGTAATCCCACAGTTAAAATAGAATTAAGAAAATTGTTAAACATTCAAATTGTCTGCCGCTAACCAATAAATGGTATATAATATAAACTGGCAAAACAATTTTACAAAGTTTAATATGTTGTTCCCTGCCATAAAAGCTAAACTGGACGGATCCTGTCATATCGTACAGTTAAAATAGAATTAAGAAAATCGTTAAACGTTTTAATTGTCTGCCGCGCTCCAATAAATGGTATATAATGTAAACTGGCAAAACAATTTTACAAAGTTTAATATGTCGTTCCCTGCCATAAAAGCTAAACTGGACGGATCCTGTGATATCCCACAGTTAAAATAGAATTAAGAAAATCGTTAAACGTTTTAATTGTCTGCCGCACTCCAATAAATGGTATATATATAAACTGGCAAAACAATTTTACAAAGTTTAATATGTCGTTCCATGCCATAAAAGCTAAACTGGACGGATCCTGTCATATCCCACAGTTAAAATAGAATTAAGAAAATTGTTAAACGTTTTAATTGTCTGCCGCACTCCAATAATTGGTATATAATATAAACTGGCAAAACAATTTTACAAAGTTTAATATTTCGTTCCCTGCCATAAAACTAGAACTGGACGGATCCTGTGTAATACCACAGTTAAAACAGAATTAAAAAAGTTGTTAAACATTCAAATTGTCTGCCGCTAACCAATAAATGGTATATAATATAAACTGGCCAACAATTTCACAAAGTTTAATATTTCGTTCCCTGCCATAAAAGCTAGAACTGGACGGATCCTGTTTAATCCCACAGTTAAAATAGAATTAAGAAAATTGTTAAACGTTTTAATTGTCTGCCGCTAACCAATAAATGGTATATAATATAAACTGGCCAACAATTTTACAAAGTTTAATATTTCGTTCCCTGCCATAAAAGCTAAAACTGGACGGATCCTGTGTAACCCCACAGTTAAAATAGAATTAAGAAAATTGTTAAACGTTTTTATTGTCTGCCGCACTCCAATAAATGGTATATATATAAACTGGCAAAACAATTTTACAAAGTTTAATATGTCGTTCCATGCCATAAAAGCTAAACTGGACGGATCCTGTCATATCTCACAGTTAAAATAGAATTAAGAAAATTGTTAAACGTTTTAATTGTCTGCCGCACTCCAATAATTGGTATATAATATAAACTGGCAAAACAATTTTACAAAGTTTAATATTTCGTTCCCTGCTATAAAAGCTAGAACTGGACGGATCCTGTGTAATCCCACAGTTAAAATAGAATTAAAAAAGTTGTTAAACATTCAAATTGTCTGCCGCTAACCAATAAATGGTATATAATATAAACTGGCCAACAATTTCACAAAGTTTAATATTTCGTTCCCTGCCATAAAAGCTAGAACTGGACGGATCCTGTGTAACCCCACAGTTAAAATAGAATTAAGAAAATTGTTAAACGTTTTAATTGTCTGCCGCTAACCAATAAATGGTATATAATATAAACTGGCCAACAATTTTACAAAGTTTAATATTTCGTTCCCTGCCATAAAAGCTAAAACTGGACGGATCCTGTGTAACCCCACAGTTAAAATAGAATTAAGAAAATTGTTAAACGTTTTAATTGTCTGCCGCACTCCAATAAATGTTATATAATATAAACTGGCCACACAATTTTACATAGTTTAATATTTCGTTCCCTGCCCTAAAAGTTAGAACTGGACGGATCCTGTGATATCCCACAGTTAAAATAGAATTAAGAAAATTGTTAAACGTTTAAATTGTCTGCCGCTAACCAATAAATGGTAAATAATATAAACTGGCCAACAATTTTACATAGTTTAATATTTCGTTCCCTGCCATAAAAGCTAGAACTGGACGGATCCTGTTTAATCCCACAGCTAAAATAGAATTAAGAAAATTGTTAAACGTTTTAATTGTCTGCCGCACTCCAATAAATGGTAAATAATATAAACTGGCAAAACAATTTTACAAAGTTTAATATGTCGTTCCCTGCCAAAAAAGTTAGAACTGGACGGATCCTGTGATATACGACAGTTAAAATAGAATTAAGAAAATTGTTAAACGTTTAAATTGTCTGCCGCACTCCAATAAATGGTATATAATATAAACTGGCAAACAATTTTACAAAGTTTAATATGTCGTTCCCTGCCATAAAAGTTAGAACTGGACGGATCCTGTGATATCCGACAGTTAAAGTAGAATTAAGAAAATTGTTAAACGTTTAAATTGTCTGCCGCACTCCAATAAATGGTATATAATATAAACTGGCCACACAATTTTACAAAGTTTAATATGTCGTTCCCTGCCATAAAAGTTAGAACTGGACGGATCCTGTGATATCCGACAGTTAAAATAGAATTAAGAAAATTGTTAAACGTTTTAATTGTCTGCCGCTAACCAATAAATGGTATATAATATAAACTGGCAAAACAATTTTACAAAGTTTAATATTTCGTTCCCTGCCATAAAAGCTAGAAATGGACGGATCCTGTGTAATCCCACAGTTAAAATAGAATTAAGAAAATTGTTAAACATTCAAATTGTATGCCGCTAACCAATAAATGGTATATAATATAAACTGACAAAACAATTTTACAAAGTTTAATATGTCGTTCCCTGCCATAAAAGGTAGAACTGGACGGATCCTGTGATATCCCACAGTTAAAATACAATTAAGAAAATTGTTAAACGTTTTAATTGTCTGCCGCACTCCAATAAATGGTATATAATATAAACTGGCAAAACAATTTTACAAAGTTTAATATGTCGTTCCCTGCCAAAAAAGGTAGAACTGGACGGATCCTGTGATATCCCACAGTTAAAATAGAATTAAGAAAATTGTTAAACGTTTTAATTGTCTGCCGCTAACCAATAAATGGCATATAATATAAACTGGCAAAACAATTTTACGAAGTTTAATATTTCGTTCCCTGCCATAAAAGCTAGAAATAGGCGGATCCTGTGTAATCCCACAGTTAAAATAGAATTAAGAAAATTGTTCAACGTTTTAATTGTCTGCCGCTAAGCAATAAATGGTATATAATATAAACTGGCCACACAATTTTACATAGTTTAATATTTCGTTCCCTGCCATAAAAGCTAGAACTGGACGGATCCTGTGTAATCCCACAGTTAAAATAGAAATAAGAAAATTGTTAAACATTCAAATTGTCTGCCTCTAACCAATAAATGGTATATAATATAAACTGGCCAACAATTTTACATAGTTTAATTTTTCTATCCCTGCCATAAAAGCTAGAACTGGACGGATCCTGTGTAATCCCACAGTTAAAATAGAAATAAGAAAATTGTTAAACATTCAAATTGTCTGCCGCTAACCAATAAATGGTATATAATATAAACTGGCCAACAATTTTACAAAGCTTAATTTTTCGATCCCTGCCAGAAAAGCTAGAACTGGACGGATCCTGTGTAATCCCACAGTTAAAATAGAATTAAGAAAATTGTTAAACATTCAAATTGTCTGCCGCTAACCAATAAATGGTATATAATATAAACTGGCCAACTATTTTACAAAGTTTAATATTTCGTTCCCTGCCATAAAAGCTAGAACTGGACGGATCCTGTGTAATCCCACAGTCAAAATAGAATTAAGAAAATTGTTAAACATTCAAATTGTCTGCCGCACTCCAATAAATGGTATATAATATAAACTGGCAAAACAATTTTACAAAGTTTAATATGTCGTTCCCTGCCATAAACGCTAAACTGGACGGATCCTGTCATATCGTACAGTTAAAATAGAATTAAGAAAATTGTTAAACGTTTTTATTGTCTGCCGCACTCCAATTAATGGTATATATATAAACTGGCAAAACAATTTTACAAAGTTTAATATGTCGTTCCATGCCATAAAAGCTAAACTGGACGGATCCTGTCATATCCCACAGTTAAAATAGAATTAAGAAAATTGTTAAACGTTTTAATTGTCTGCCGCACTCCAATAATTGGTATATAATATAAACTGGCAAAACAATTTTACAAAGTTTAATATTTCGTTCCCTGCCATAAAAGCTAGAACTGGACGGATCCTGTTTAATCCCACAGTTAAAATAGAATTAAGAAATTTGTTAAACGTTTTAATTGTCTGCCGCTAACCAATAAATGGTATATAATATAAACTGGCCAACAATTTTACAAAGTTTAATATTTCGTTCCCTGCCATAAAAGCTAAAACTGGACGGATCCTGTGTAACCCCACAGTTAAAATAGAATTAAGAAAATTGTTAAACGTTTTATATTGTCTGCCGCACTCCAATAAATGGTATATAATATAAAGTGGCCACACAATTTTACATAGTTTAACATTTCGTTCCCTGCCCTAAAAGTTAGAACTGGACGGATCCTGTGATATCCCACAGTTAAAATAGAATTAAGAAAATTGTTAAACGTTTAAATTGTCTGCCGCTAACCAATAAATGGTAAATAATATAAACTGGCCAACAATTTTACATAGTTTAATATTTCGTTCCCTGCCATAAAAGCTAGAACTGGACGGATCCTGTTTAATCCCACAGCTAAAATAGAATTAAGAAAATTGTTAAACGTTTAAATTGTCTGCCGCACTCCAATAAATGGTATATAATATAAACTGGCCACACAATTTTACAAAGTTTAATATGTCGTTCCCTGCCATAAAAGTTAGAACTGGACGGATCATGTGATATCCCACAGTTAAAATAGAATTAAGAAAATTGTTAAACGTTTAAATTGTCTGCCGCACTCCAATAAATGGTATATAATATAAACTGGCAAAACAATTTTACAAAGTTTAATATTTCGTTCCCTGCCATAAAAGCTAGAAATGGACGGATCCTGTGTAATCCCACAGTTAAAATAGAATTAAGAAAATTGTTAAACATTCAAATTGTATGCCGCTAACCAATAAATGGTATATAATATTAACTGGCAAAACAATTTTACAAAGTTTAATATGTCGTTCCCTGCCATAAAAGCTAAACTGGACGGATCCTGTCATATCGTACAGTTAAAATAGAATCAAGAAAATCGTTAAACGTTTTAATTGTCTGCCGCTAACCAATAAATGGTATATAATATAAACTGGCAAAACAATTTTACAAAGTTTAATATGTCGTTCCCTGCCATAAAAGCTAAACTGGACGGATCCTGTGATATCCCACAGTTAAAATAGAATTAAGAAAATTGTTAAACGTTTTAATTGTCTGCCGCACTCCAATAAATGGTATATAATATAAACTGGCAAAACCATTTTACAAAGTTTAATATGTCGTTCCATGCCATAAAAACTAAACTGGACGGATCCTGTGATATATCACAGTTAAAATAGAATTAATAATATTGTTAAACGTTTTAATTGTCTGCCAGCGTGCAATAAATGGTATATAATATAAACTGGCAAAACAATTTTACAAAGTTCAATATGTCGTTCCCTGCCATAAAAGCTAAACTGGACGGATCCTGTGATATTTCACAGTTAAAATAGAATTAAGAAAATTGTTAAACGTTTTAATTGTCTGCCAGCGTGCAATAAATGGTCTACAATTTAAAATGGCAAAACAATTTTACAAAGTTTAATATGTCGTTCCCTACCATAAAAGCTAAACTGGACGGATCCTGTGATATCCCACAGTTAAAATAGAATTTAGAAAATTGTTAAACGTTGTAATTGTCTGGCGCACTCCAATAAATGGTATATAATATAAACTGGCAAAACAATTTTACAAAGTTTAATATGGCGTTCCCTGCCATAAAAGCTAAATTGGACGGATCCTGTGATATCCCACAGTTAAAATAGAATTAAGAAAATTGTTAAACGTTTTATTTGTCTGCCGCACTCCAATAAATGGTATATAATATAAACTGGCAAAACTATTTTACAAAGTTTAATATGTCGTTCCATGCCATAAAAGCTAAACTGGACGGATCCTGTGATATCCCACAGTTAAAATAGAATTAAGAAAATTGTTAAACGTTTTAACAGTCTGCAGCTCTGCAATAAATGGTATATAATATAAACTGGCTACCAAATTTTTCAACCCTTAGTATGTCGTTCCCTACCATAAAATCTAAAACTGGACGGATCTTGTAATATCCAACAGTTAGAATAGAATTAAGGAAATTGTTAAACGTTAAATAGTCTGCCGCCCTGCATTAAATTATATATAATATAAACTGGCTACATATTTTTTCAAAGTTTAATTTGTAGTTCCCTGCCATAAAAGCTAGAAAGGACTCCAAAAATTACAAAACAGAAATAATTTATATAAACCGGCTATAATGAACGTGATTGATCCTGTGAAATCCCACAGTTAAAATGGAAAGAAGAAAATTGTTCATAGTTTAATTTGTCTGCGTGTCGCAATAAATGGTATATAGTATAGACTGGCTGCATAATTTTTCGAACTTTAATTTGTTGTTCACTGTCATAAAAGCTACAACTGGATTGATCCTGTGAGGTGCCACAGTGAGTATGGAATTAAGAAATTTGTTATAAGTTTAATTTGTCGGCCGCACTCCAAAATGGTAGGCAGCCGACTCCAAAAATTAATCGGTATATAATATAAACAGGCAACAACTAACCCGAAGTGACACGAACGGACTATGAAGAAATATTTATAATTTTTTTACGGGATTCCAATAGGTTCAAAAATTCGTTGAAAAAAGTTAGTGTGAAATTCTGTGGCAAAAAATTGAAGCGTATGAATCTTTTATAAATACAAGCTCTTAAAAAGATTCAATAAGCAGATGATTAAAAAAAATTAACTACGTCTTATTATTCATGATTTACCAATAACTATTATAGTAAATATTGTCGAACGCTCTGCCATCTATGTTGGAGAGTTCCAATAAACACAAACTCGTGCAGAAATTTATATGTTTTAAAACTGATTGATTTCTCAGCGGTCCGTAACTTTTAAATATTTAGCATGGGAAATAGCGATAACGCTTTTTTCCTCTAACTTTTAGCAGTGATATCATTCATTTCATACTAAGATGAGTTTTATATGTCTACGTTATTAAATTGAGTTTGGAACAATCACGAACTCTTTGCCATATGACAAAACAGCTAAAATGTAGTGTGTGGCGTCTCAATTTAACACACGAAGCAATGATAATATTCTTAACTACCTTTTATTATATACCATTCCGAACTTCTTGACTGGTTGTGTTATGTTTGAACGCAATTGCCGAATTACTTAATATAATATTTTATGTTATTACCTGTAAATATTTACTGATTTTCAGGAGTATTGTATTATTATAATTACTGTTAAATATTTATTTGCAGGTAAATAATTAACTTAATATTGTAATTGTGTCGGCCGCGGTGTGTTTGTTTCTTGTCTCTAATTCCGAGGGATGCAGGTTCAGACCCGGCGGGTCGATGGCTATTTAGGATGCAAAAATTCAAGACACAGTCCTTCGGAAGGGACTTTAAGCCCTGGGTCCCTACTTCGAAGATTTTCAGGCTCCTAAATGAACCGCAATCTGAATCTTAGAGGCATCTGTGCAAAATTTGGCGCCCGTTCCCACCCAACCCACTAGGTGCCTCATTGAGGCGAAATGCCAACTCCACTTCGTTCGCCGACATATTTTTTTTTATATTGAGAATTTTCCTCATCATTGAGGGTTTTCTCCAACCAATATTAGTAATTAACATGATTTTTAAAAAAATTATATAAATAACTACAGACATATTGACTATCAGTTTGCAACAAACATTCACAAATTTCCCTTAATTAAAGTTCTTCATCGTTTTCTGTCCTTTGTGTTTTCATCTGTTACACCTATATTCCTCATTGAATTTTGAATGTTATCCTTGCAGGTAGTTTTTGGTCTTCTTCTTCTGCTCCTTCTTTGAATTTCCTACGTATAGACAACCCTTGGTTCTCTTCGATCCTGCACTCTTCTTACGTGTCCATATCATTTTAGCCTTCTGTGTTCAATCTCATCCATTATATATCTCTCTGCATTCATCCATTATATAATTTCTGTATTTCCTATTTCTTTTCCAGTCCAGATTTTCTGGCAGCCCTTCATCATCCATTTCAACTGAAGTTATTCTGTTGACATGTTGTTGTGTCAATCTCCAAACCTCCAATCCATATAACATTATGCTTTCTAGTATGGACTTATGAATTAGTTGTTCTATTCTGTTACAGATGTTTTACTCGACAGTATAGAATTTTACATTCTTATCGGTTTTCGTCCATTACTAATCTTTTTTTGCTATTTCTTTACTTGATGTTCCATCTTCCTCTCTAATTGATTTCAAATAACAGAATCTATCGCTCTTCTTTATCTTTACCCAGTCAATATTATATATTTCATCTGGGTCATCTGTTAAATACTCTGTTTTGTTGATTTTGAATCCCCATTTCTGATATGTTGTTGACAACTGATTACACATATAATTTGCATCTTCTCCATCCTGGGTTACAATTATCGGATCGTCGGCAAAAAGTACGTGATCTAAATTATCTTCTTTCTGTTAATTCTAGTCCCATTTTTGCACACATACGTGACCATTCTACTAAACAAATGACTATATATAAATTATTTTAAACAGTGATGATGACATGGGACATCCTTGTAACAATCCTTTACTGGTTCGTTGACATCTGTAGGTAAATTAGATTAGTTAAAACAATTCCCCTCACGGGGAAGTTCGGGGTATATAGTATAATATTGTAATAGCCTCATTATACAAAAATATCCAATTAAATTTTACATTTATGTCATATTAATTTCCTGAATTCTTTTATAACGTCTTAATTACACATTTACTCATAACATATGTATTTGTTTACGTATTTGTATACAATTTTATTTATATACTTTTGTAAGCATTAATCATCACAGATTAGTAATTATGTGTTTCTTTTTATATATTTATTTACCGTTTGTAATTGACGTAAAGGCGGTCATCAACCATAGCTAACACCCCGGCTCAAATCCAGTGAAAATTGCACAGAAAAGTGGGAGCCTTAATCTCCTAGTTCCCTGAGGAACTCCAAAGGTCTATACTGGGATCAATTTTATTAGATCGATAGATCATGGATTCATTAATGTCTTTGTCATCTTGACGATCCCTGCCATAAAAGCTAGAATAGACCACAAAAATTACAAAACAGGAATAATTTAGATAAACCGGCTATAATTAAAGGGACTGATCCTGTGAAATCCCATAGTTAAAATGGAATTATGAAAATCGTTCAACGTTTAATTTGTCTGCCGACTGGAAATAAGTGGTATGTACTGGCTAAAAAATCTTCAAAGTTTAATAAGTCGTTCCCTGCCATAAAAGCTAGAACTGGACGGATCCTGTGATATCCCACAGTTAAAATAGAAATAATAAAATTGTTAAACGTTGTAATTGTCTGCCGCGCACCAACAAATGGTATGTAATATAAACTGGCAAAAAAATTTTACAAAGTTAAATATGTCGTTCCCTGACATACAAAGCTAAACTGGACTGATCCTGTGATATCCCACAGTTAAACTAGATTTAAGAAAATTGTTAAACATTTCAATTATCTGCCGCACTCCAATAAATGGTATAAATACAAACTGGCAAAACGATTTTACAAAGTTTAATATGTCGTTCCATGCCATAAAAGCTAAACTAGACGGATCCTGTGATATCCCACAGTTAAATTAGAATTAAGAAATTTGTTAAAAGATTAATTTGTCGGCACTTCTCCAAAATAAGAGGATGGATAGGACGGTACTGTGATATCCCACAGTATATAAAATAAAAGGCAACAATGAGCCTACCATAAAACCTAGAAATGGACGGATCCTGTGATATCCCACAGTTAAATTAGAATTAAGAAATTTGTTAAAAGTTTAATTTGTCGGCACTTCTCCAAAATAAGAGGATGCATAGGACGGTCCTGTGACATCCCACAGTATATAAAATAAAATGCAACAATGAGCCTGCCATAAAACCTAGAAATGGACGGATCCTGTGATATCCCACAGTTACATTAGAATTAAGAAATTTGTTAAAAGTTTAATTTGTCGGCACTTCTCCAAAATAAGAGGAAGCATAGGACGGTCCTGTGACATCCCACAGTATATAAAATAAAAGGCAACAATGAGCCTACCATAAAACCTAGAAATGGACGGATCCTGTGATATCCCACAGTTACATTAGAATTAAGAAATTTGTTAAAAGTTTAATTTGTCGGCACTTCTCCAAAATAAGAGGATGCATAGGACGGCCCTGTGACATCCCACAGTATATAAAATAAAAGGCAACAATGAGCCTGCCATAAAACCTAGAAATGGACGGATCCTGTGATATCCCACAGTTACATTAGAATTAAGAAATTTGTTAAAAGTTTAATTTGTCGGCACTTCTCCAAAATAAGAGGATGCATAGGACGGTCCTGTGACATCCCACAGTACATAAAATAAAAGGCAACAATGAGCCTACCATAAAACCTAGAAATGGACGGATCCTGTGATATCCCACAGTTACATTAGAATTAAGAAATTTGTTAAAAGTTTAATTTGTCGGCACTTCTCCAAAATAAGAGGATGCATAGGACGGTCCTGTGACATCCCACAGTATATAAAATAAAAGGCAACAATGAGCCTGCAATAAAAGCTAGAAATGGACGGATCCTGTGATATCCCACAGTTAAATTAGAATTAAGAAATTTGTTAAAAGTTTAATTTGTCGGCACTTCTCCAAAATAAGAGGATGAATAGGACGCGGTCCTGTGACATCCCACAGATATATAAAATAAAATAGGACAACAATGAGCCCTGCAATAAAAGCTAGAAATGGACGGATCCTGTGATATCCCACAGTTAAATTAGAATTAAGAAATTTGTTAAAAGTTTAATTTGTCGGCACTTCTCCAAAATAAGAGGATGCATAGGACGGTCCTGTGATATCCCACAGTATATAAAATAAAGGCAACAACGAGCCTGCCATAAAACCTAGAAATGGACGGATCCTGTGATATCCCACAGTTACATTAGAATTAAGAAATTTGTTAAAAGTTTAATTTGTCGGCACTTCTCCAAAATAAGAGGATGGATAGGACGGTCCTGTGATATCCCACAGTATATAAAATAAAAGGCAACAACGAGCCTGCCATAAAAGCTAGAAATGGACGGACGGATCCTGTGATATCCCACAGTTACATTAGAATTAAGAAATTTGTTAAAAGATTAATTTGTCGGCACTTCTCCAAATTAAGAGGATGGATAGGACGGTACTGTGATATCCCACAGTATATAAAAAAAGGCAACAACGAGCCTGCCATAAAAGCTAGAAATGGACGGACAGATCCTGTGATATCCCACAGTTAAATTAGAATTAAGAAATTTGTTAAAAGATTAATTTGTCGGCACTTCTCCAAAATAAGAGGATGGATAGGACCTCCTGTGATATCCCACAGTATATAAAATAAAAGGCAACAACGAGCCTGCCATAAAACCTAGAAATGGACGGATCCTGTGATATCCCACAGTTACATTAGAATTAAGAAATTTGTTAAAAGTTTAATTTGTCGGCACTTCTCCAAAATAAGAGGATGGATAGGACGGATCCTGTGATATCCCACAGTTACATTAGAATTAAGAAATTTGTTAAAAGTTTAATTTGTCGGCATTTCTCCAAAATAAGAGGATGGATAGGACGGTCCTGTGATATCCCACAGTATATAAAAAAAAGGCAACAACGAGCCTGCCATAAAAGCTAGAAATGGACGGACTGATCCTGTGATATCCCACAGTTAAATTAGAATTAAGAAATTTGTTAAAAGATTAATTTGTCGGCACTTCTCCAAAATAAGAGGATGGATAGGACCTCCTGTGATATCCCACATATATAAAATAAAAGGCAACAACGAGCCTGCAATAAAAGCTAGAAATGGACGGATCCTGTGATATCCCACAGTTAAATTAGAATTAAGAAATTTGTTAAACGATTAATTTGTCGGGACTTCTCCAAAATAAGAGGATGGATAGGACCTCCTGTGATATACCACAGTATATAAAATAAAAGGCAACAACGAGCCTGCAATAAAAGCTAGAAATGGACGGATCCTGTGATATCCCACAGTTAAATTAGAATTAAGAAATTTGTTAAAAGATTAATTTGTCGGCACTTCTCCAAAATAAGAGGATGGATAGGACGGTCCTGTGATATCCCACAGTATATAAAATAAAAGGCAACAACGAGCCTGCAATAAAAGCTAAACATGGACGGATCCTGTGATATCCCACAGTTAAATTAGAATTAAGAAATTCGTTAAAAGATTAATTTGTCGGAACTTCTCCAAAATAAGAAGACGGATAGGACGGTCCTGTGATATCCCACAGTATATAAAAAAAAGGCAACAACGAGCCTGCCATAAAAGCTAGAAATGGACGGACGGATCCTGTCATATCCCACAGTTACATTAGAATTAAGAAATTTGTTAAAATATTAATTTGTCGGCACTTCTCCAAAATAAGAGGATGGATAGGACGGTCCTGTGATATCCCACAGTATATAAAATAAAAGGCAACAACGAGCCTGCAAAAAAAGCTAAATATGGACGGATCCTGTGATATCCCACAGTTAAATTAGAATTAAGAAATTTGTTAAAAGATTAATTTGTCGGCACTTCTCCAAAATAAGAGGATGGATAGGACGGTCCTGTTATATCCCACAGTATATAAAATAAAAGGCAACAACGAGCCTGCAATAAAAGCTAGAAATGGACGGATCCTGTGATATCCCACAGTTAAATTAGAATTAAGAAATTTGTTAAAAGATTAATTTGTCGGCACTTATCCAAAATAAGAGGATGGATAGGACGGTCCTGTGATATCCCACAGTATATAAAATAAAAGGCAACAACGAGCCTGCCATAAAAGCTAGAAATGGACGGATCCTGTGATATCCCACAGTTAAATTAGAATTAAGAAATTTGTTAAAAGATTAATTTGTCGGCACTTCTCCAAAATAAGAGGATAGCTAGGACGGTCCTGTGATATCCCACAGTATATAAAATAAAAGGCAACAACGAGCCTGCCATAAAAGCTAGAAATGGACGGATCCTGTGACATCCCACAGTTAAATTAGACTTAAGAAATTTGTTAAAAGATTAATTTGTCGGCACTTCTCCAAAGTAAAAGGATAGATAGGACGGTCCTGTGATATCCCACAGTATATAAAATAAAATGCAACAACGAGCCTGCACTAAATACTAAACATGGACGGATCCTGTGATATCCCACAGTTAAATTAGAATTAAGAAATTTGTTAAACGATTAATTTGTCGGGACTTCTCCAAAATAAGAGGATGGATAGGACCTCCTGTGATATCCCACAGTATATAAAATAAAAGGCAACAACGAGCCTGCAATAAAAGCTAGAAATGGACGGATCCTGTGATATCCCACAGTTAAATTAGAATTAAGAAATTTGTTAAAAGATTAATTTGTCGGCACTTCTCCAAAATAAGAGGATGGATAGGACTGTCCTGTGATATCCCACAGTATATAAAATAAAAGGCAACAACGAGCCTGCCATAAAAGCTAGAAATGGACGGACGGATTCTGTGATATCCCACAGTTAAATTAGAATTAAGAAATTTGTTAAAATATTAATTTGTCGGCACTTCTCCAAAATAAGAGGATGGATAGGACGGTCCTGTGATATCCCACAGTATATAAAATAAAAGGCAACAACGAGCCTGCCATAAAATCTAGAAATGGACGGACGGATCCTGTGATATCCCACAGTTACATTAGAATTAAGAAATTTGTTAAAATATTAATTTGTCGGCACTTCTCCAAAATAAGAGGATGGATAGGACCTCCTGTGATATCCCACAGTATATAAAATAAAAGGCAACAACGAGCCTGCAATAAAAGCTAGAAATGGACGGATCCTGTGATATCCCACAGTTAAATTAGAATTAAGAAATTTGTTAAAAGATTAATTTGTCGGCACTTCTCCAAAATAAGAGGATGGATAGGACGGTCCTGTGATATCCCACAGTATATAAAATAAAAGGCAACAACGAAACTGCCATAAAAGCTAGAAATGGACGGACGGATCCTGTGATATCTCACAGTTACATTAGAATTAAGAAATTTGTTAAAAGATTAATTTGTCGGCACTTCTCCAAAATAAGAGGATGGATAGGACGGTCCTCTGATATCCCACAATATATAAAATAAAAGGCAACAACGAGCCTGCAATAAAAGCTAAAAATGGACGGATCCTGTGATATCCCACAGTTAAATTAGAATTAAGAAATTTGTTAAAAGATTAATTTGTCGGCACTTCTCCAAAATAAGAGGATGGATAGGACGGTCCTGTTATATCCCACAGTATATAAAATAAAAGGCAACAACGAGCCTGCAATAAAAGCTAGAAATGGACGGATCCTTTGATATCCCACAGTTAAATTAGAATTAAGAAATTTGTTAAAAGATTAATTTGTCGGCACTTCTCCAAAATAAGAGGATGGATAGGACGGTCCTGTGATATCCCACAGTATATAAAATAAAAGGCAACAACGAGCTTGCAATAAAAGCTAGAAATGGACGGATCCTGTGATATCCCACAGTTAAATTAGAATTAAGAAATTTGTTAAAAGATTAATTTGTCAGCACTTCTCCAAAATAAGAGGATGGATAGGACGGTCCTGTTATATCCCACAGTATATAAAATAAAAGGCAACAACGAGCCTGCAATAAAAGCTAGAAATGGACGGATCCTGTGATATCCCACAGTTAAATTAGAATTAAGAAATTTGTTAAAAGATTAATTTGTCGGCACTTCTCCAAAATAAGTGGATGGATTGGACGGTCCTGCTATATCCCACAGTATATAAAATAAAAGGCAACATCGAGCCTGCAATAAAAGCTAGAAATGGACGGATCCTGTGATATCCCACAGTTAAATTAGAATTAAGAAATCTGTTAAAAGATTAATTTGTCGGCACTTCTCCAAAATAAGAGGATGGATAGGTCCTCCTGTGATATCCCACAGTATATAAAATAAAAGGCAACAACGAGCGTGCAATAAAAGCTAGAAATGGACGGATCTTGTGATATCCCACAGTTAAATTAGAATTAAGAAATTTGTTAAAAGATTAATTTGTCGGCACTTCTCCAATATAAGAGGATGGATAGGACGGTCCTGTGATATCCTACAGTGTATAAAATAAAAGGCAACAACGAGCCTGCAATAAAAGCTAGAAATGGACGGATCCTGTGATATCCCACAGTTAAATTAGAATTAAGAAATTTGTTAAAAGATTAATTTGTCGGCACTTCTCCAAAATAAGAGGATGAATATAAACGGTCCTGTGATATCCCACAGTATATAAAATAAAAGGCAACAACGAGCCTGCAATAAAAGCTAAACATGGACGGACGGATCCTGTGATATCCCACAGTTAAATTAGAATTAAGAAATTTGTTAAAAGATTAATTTGTCGGCACTTCTCCAAAATAAGAGGATGGATAGGACGGTCCTGTGATATCCCACAGTATATAAAATAAAAGCCAACAACGAGCCTGCCATAAAAGCTAGAAATTGACGGATCCTGTGATATCCCACAGTTAAATTAGAATTAAGAAATTTGTTAAAAGATTAATTTGTCGGCACTTCTCCAAAATAAGAGGATGGATAGGACGGTCCTGTGATATCCCACAGTATATAAAATAAAAGGCAACAACGAGCCTGCAATAAAAGCTAGAAATGGACGGATCCTGTGATATCCCACAGTTAAATTAGAATTAAGAAATTTGTTAGAACATTAATTTGTCGGCACTTCTCCAAAATAAGAGGATGGATAGGACCTCCTGTGATATCCCACAATATATAAAATAAAAGGCAACAACGAGCCTGCAATAAAAGCTAGAAATGGACGGATCCTGTGATATCCCACAGTTAAATTAGAATTAAGAAATTTGTTAAAAGATTAATTTGTCGGCACTTCTCCAAAATAAGAGGATGGATATAAACGGTCCTGTGATATCCCACAGTATATAAAATAAAAGGCAACAACGAGCCTGCAATAAAAGCTAGAAATGGACGGACGGATCCTGTGATATCCCACAGTTAAATTAGAATTAAGAAATTTGTTAAAAGATTAATTTGTCGGCACTTCTCCAAAATAAGAGGATGGATAGGACGGTCCTGTGATATCCCACAGTATATAAAATAAAAGGCAACAACGAGCCTGCCATAAAAGCTAGAAATGGACGGACGGATCCTGTGATATCCCACAGTTAAATTAGAATTAAGAAATTTGTTAACAGTTTAATTTGTCGGCAGTTCTCCAAAATAAGAGGATGGATAGGACGGTCCTGTGATATCCCACAGTATATAAAATAGAAGGCAACAACGACCCTGCCATAAAAGCTAGAAATGGACGGATCCTGTGATATCTCACAGTTTAAATAGAATTAAGAAATTTGTTAAAAGCTTAATTTTTCATCAGTTCTCCAAAATAAGAGGATGGATAGGACGGCCTTGTGATATCCCACAGTATATAAAATAAAAGGTAACAATGAGCCTGCCATAAAAGCTAGAAATTGACGGATCCTGTGATATCCCACAGTTAAAATGGAATTAAGAAAATTGTTCAAAGTGTGATTTGTCGGCGACCTCGGAATAATTAGTATATAATATAAACTGGCTACCAAATTTTTCAAAGTATAATTTGCCGTTCCCTCCATAAAAGCAGTAATAGACTCCAAAAATTACAAAACAGAATAATATAAAATCCCACTATAACGAACAGGACGGTCGTGTGATATCCCACAGTTAAAATAGAATTTTAAAAAAATGTTAAAAATGTTTAATTAGTCTGCCGTGTAGAAACATAAGTGGAAGCCGACTCCAAAAATTAATCGGTATATAAAATAAAAGGAACGGGACTGATCCTGTGAAATCCCACAGTCAAAATGGAATTGAGAAAATTGTTCAACGTTTAATTTGACGGCCACCTCGCAATGAATGGTATATAATATAAACTGACTGCAAAATTTTTCAAAGTTTAATAAGTAGTTCCCTGCCATAAAAGCTGGAGTAGACTCCAAAAACTACAAAACAGAAATAATTTATATAAACCGGCTATAATGAACGGGACTGATCCTGTGAAATTTGACAGTTAAAATGGAAATAAGAAAACTGTTCAAAATTTAATTTGTCGGCGACCTCGCAATTAATGGTAAATAATATAAACTGGCTACAACATTTTTCAAGTTTAAAATTGTATTTCTCTTCCATAAAAGCTAGAATAGACTGCAAAAATTACAAAACAGAAATAATAACCGGCTATAATAAATAGGACCGTCTTGTGATATCCCACAGTTAAAATGGAATTATCAAATTTGTTAAAAGTTTAATTTGTCGGCACTTCTCCAAAATAAGAGTAGGCCGACTCCAAAAATTAATCGGTATATAATATAAACAGGCAACAACTAGCCGGAATGACACGAACGGACTATGAAGAAATATTTATAATTTTTTTACGGGATTCCAATAGGCTCAAAAATTCGTCGAAAAAAGTTTGTGTGAAATTCTGTGGCAAAAAATTGAAGCGTATGAATATTTTATAAATACAAGCTCTTTAAGAGATTCAATAAGCAGATGATTACTAAAAATTAACTACGTCTTATTACTCATGATTTACCAATAACTCTTATAGTAAATATTGACGAATGCTCTGCCATCTATGTCGGAGAGTTTCAATAAAGACGAACAGAAATTTATACGTTTTAAAATTGATTGATTTCTCAGCGGTCCGGAACATTTAAATAATTAGCATGGGAAATAGCGATAACGCTTTTTTCCTCTAACGTTTAGCAGTGATATTATTTATTTTATACTAAGATGAATTTTTATTAAATTGAGTGTGGAAACAATTACGAACACTGCCATATTACAAAAGAACTAAAATGTAGTGTGTGGCGTCTCAGTTTAACACACGAAGCAATGATAATTCTTAACTACCTTTTACTATGTACCATTCCGAACTTCTTGACATGGTGTGTTATGTTTGAACCCAATATTCGAATTTCTTAATATAATATTTTATATTATTATCTGTCAACATTTACTGATTTTCAGGAGTATTGTATTATTATTAGTACTTTTAAACAATTATTTGCCGATAAATAATTAACTTAATATTGTAATTGTGTCGGTCGCGGTGTGTTATGTTTCTTGCCTCTAATTCCGAGGGATGCAGGTTCAGACCCGGCGGGTCGATGGCTATTTAGGATGCAAAAATTCAAGACACAGTCCTTCGGAAGGGACTTTAAGCCGTGGGTCCCTACGTCGAAGATTTTCAGGCTCCTAAATGAACCGCAATCTGAATCTTAGAGGCATCTGTGCCTCATTGAGGCGATATGCCAACCCCACTTCGTTCGCTGATATCTTTTTTTTTTATTTTGAGAATTTTCCTCATCATTGAGGGTGTTCTCCAACCAATATTAGTAATTAACATGATTTTTCAAAAAAAAAATTATATAAATAACTACAGACTTATAGACTATCAGTTTGCAACAAACATTCACAAATTTCCCTTAATTAAAGTTCTCTTTCGTTCTATGTCCATTGTGTTTTCATCTGTTACACCAATTTTCCTCATTGAATTTTGAATGTTATTCTTCCAGGTTGTTTTTGGTCTTCTTCTTCTGCTCCTTCTTTGAATTTCCTACGTATATACAAACCCTTGGTTCTCTTCCATCCTGCACTCTTCTTACGTGTCCATATCATTTTAGCCTTCTGTGTTCAATCTCATCCATTATATATTTCTCTGCATTCATCCATTATATAATTTCTGTATTTCCTATTTCTTTTCCAGTCCAGATTTTCTGGCAGCCCTTCATCATCCATTTCAACTGAAGTTATTCTGTTGACATGTTGTTGTGTCAATCTCCAAACCTCCGATCCATATAACATTATGCTTTCTAGTATGGACTTATAAATTAGTTGTTCTATTCTGTTACAGATGTTTTTACTCGACAGTTTAGACTTTAACATTCTTATCGGTTTTCGTCCATTACTAATCTTTTTTGCTATTTCTTTACTTGATGTTCCATCTTTCTCTCTAATTGATTTCAAATAACAGAATCTATCGTTCTTCTTTATCTTTACCCAGTCAATATTATATATTTCATCTGGGTCATCTGTTAAATACTCTGTTTTGTTGATTTTGAATCCCCACTTCTGATATGTTGTTGACCACTGATTACACATATAATTTGCATCTTCTCCATCCTGGGTTACAATTATCGGATCGTCGGCAAAAAGTACGTGATGTAAATTATCTTCTTTCTGTTAATTCTAGTCCCATTTTTGCACACATACGTGACCATTCTACTAAACAAATGACTATATATAAATTATTTTAAACAGTGTTGATGACATGGGACATCCTTGTAACAATCCTTTACTGGTTCGTTGACATCTATAGGTAAATTAGATTAGTTAAAACAATTCCCCTCACGGGGAAGTTCGGGGTATATAGTATAATATTGTAATAGCCTCATTATACAAAAATATCCAGATAAAACATTCTATTTCAATTAAATTTTACATTTATGTTATATTAATTTCCTGAATTCTTTTATAACGTCTTTATTTACACATTTACTCATAACATATGTATTTGTTTACGTATTTGTGTACAATTTTATTTATATACTTTTGTAAGCATTAATCATCACAGATTAGTAATTATGTGTTTCTTTTTATATATTTATTTACCGTTTGTAATTGAAGTAAAGGCGGTCATCAACCAGAGCTGACACCCCGGCTCAAATCCAGTGAAAATTGCACAGAAAAGTGGGAGCCCTAATCTCCTAGTTCCCTGAGGATCTCCAAAGGTCTATAGTGGGATAACTTTTATTAGATCGATAGATCATGGATTCATTAATGTCTTTGTCATCTTGACGATCCCTGCCATAAAAGCTAGAATAGACCACAAAAATTACAAAACAGGAATAATTTAGATAAACCGGCTATAATTAAAGGGACTGATCCTGTGAAATCCCATAGTTAAAATGGAATTATGAAAATTGTCCAACGTTTAATTTGTCTGCCGACTGGAAATAAGTGGTATGTACTGGCTAAAAAATCATCAAAGTTTAATATGTCGTTCCCTGCCACAAAAGCTAAACCGGACGGATCCTGTCATATCCCACAGTTAAAATAGAATTAAGAAAATTGTTAAACGGTCTAATTGTCTGCCGCACTCCAATAAATGGTATATAATATAAACTGGCAAAACAATTTTACAAAGTTTAATATGTCGTTCCCTGCCATAAAAGCTAAACTGGACGGATCCTGTGATATCCCACAGTTAAAATAGAATTAAGAAAATTGTTAAACGTATTAATTGTCTGCCAGCGTGCAATAAATGGTATATAATATAAACTGGCAACCACATTTTTCAAACTATAATATGTCGTTCCCTGCCATAAAAGCTAAACTGGACGGATCCTGTCATATCCCACAGTTAAAATAGAATTAAGAAAATTGTTAAACGTTTTAATTGTCTGCCGCACTCCAATAAATGGTATATACTATAACCTGGCAAAACAATTTTACAAAGTTTAATATGTCGTTCCATGCCATAAAACTAAACTGGACGGATCCTGTCATATCCCACAGTTAAAATAGAATTAAGAAAATTGTTAAACGTTTTAATTGTC
Organism: Diploptera punctata; assembly: GCA_030220185.1. Lineage (NCBI taxonomy): Eukaryota > Metazoa > Arthropoda > Insecta > Blattodea > Blaberidae > Diploptera > Diploptera punctata. The sequence continues at coordinate 24,311 of JASPKZ010009043.1, forward strand.
TGCCGCACTCCAATAAATGGTATATAATATAAACTGGCAAAACAATTTTGCAAAGTTTAATATGTCGTTCCATGCCATAAAAGCTAAAATGGACGGATCCTGCGAAATCCCACAGTTAAAATAGAATTAAGAAAATTGTTAAACGTTTTAATTGTCTGCCGCACTCCAATAAATGATATATAATATAAACTGGCAAAACAATTTTACAAAGTTTAATATGTCGTTCCATGCCATATCCATGCCATAAAAGCTAAACTGGACGGATCCTGTCTTATCCCACAGTTAAAATAGAATTAATAAAATTGTTAAAAGTTTTAATTGTCTGCCGCACTCCAATAAATGGTATATAATATAATCTGGCAAAACAATTTTACGAAGTTTAATATGTCGTTCCCTGCCATAAAAGCTAGAAATGGACGCATCCTGTGATATCCCACAGTTAAATTAGAATTAAGAAATTTGTTAAAAGATTAATTTGTCGGCACTTCTCCAAAATAAGAGGATGGATAGGACGGTCCTGTGATATCCCACAGTATATAAAATAAAAGGCAACAACGAGCCTGCCATAAAAGCTAGAAATAGACGGACGGATCCTGTGATATCCCACAGTTAAATTAGAATTAAGAAATTTGTTAAAAGATTAATTTGTCGGCACTTCTCCAAAATAAGAGGATGGATAGGACGGTCCTGTGATATCCCACAGTATATAAAATAAAAGGCAACAACGAGCCTGCAATAAAAGCTAGAAATGGACGGATCCTGTGATATCCCACAGTTAAATTAGAATTAAGAAATTTGTTAAAATATTAATTTGTCGGCACTTCTCCAAAATAAGAGGATGGATAGGACGGTCCTGTGATATCCCACAGTATATAAAATAAAAGGCAACAACGAGCCTGCCATAAAAGCTAGAAATGGACGGATCCTGTGATATCTCACAGTGTAAATGGAATTAAGAAATTTGTTAAAAGTTTAATTTGTCGGCACTTCTCCAAAATAAGAGGATGGATAGGACGATCCTGTGATATCCCACAGTATATAAAATAAAAGGCAACAACGAGCCTGCCATAAAAGCTAGAAATGGACGGATCCTGTGATATCTCACAGTTTAAATGGAATTAAGAAATTTGTTAAAAGATTAATTTGTCGACACTTCTCCAAAATAAGAGGATGGATAGGACGGTCCTGTGATATCCCACAGTATATAAAATAAAAGGCAACAACGGGCCTGCAATAAAAGCTAGAAATGGACGGACGGATCCTGTGATATCCCACAGTTACATTAGAATTAAGAAATTTGTTAAAAGATTAATTTGTCGGCACTTCTCCAAAATAAGAGGATGGATAGGACGGTCCTCTGATATCCCACAGTATATAAAATAAAAGGCAACGAGCCTGCAATAAAAGCTAGAAATTGACGGATCCTGTGATATCCCACAGTTAAATTAGAATTAAGAAATTTGTTAAAAGATTAATTTGTCGGCACTTCTCCAAAATAAGAGGATGGATAGGACGGTCCTGTGATATCCCATAGTATATAAAATAAAAGGCAACAACGAGCCTGCAACAAAATCTAGAAATGGACTGATCCTGTGATATCCCACAGTTAAATTAGAATTAAGAAATTTGTTAAAAGATTAATTTGTCGGCACTTCTCCAAAATAAGAGGATGGATAGGACGATCCTGTGATATCCCACAGTATATAAAATAAAAGGCAACAACGAGCCTGCAATAAAAGCTAAAAATGGACGGATCCTGTGATATCCCACAGTTAAATTAGAAGAATTAAGAAATTTGTTAAAAGATTAATTTGTCGGCACTTCTCCAAAATAAGAGGATGGATAGTACGGTCCTGTTATATCCCACAGTATATAAAATAAAAGGCAACAACGAGCCTGCAATAAAAGCTAGAAATGGACGGATCCTGTGATATCCCACAGTTAAATTAGAATTAAGAAATTTGTTAAAAGATTAATTTGTCGGCACTTCTCCAAAATAAGAGGATGGATAGGACGGTCCTGTGATATCCCACAGTATATAAAATAAAAGGCAACAACGAGCCTGCAATAAAAGCTAGAAATGGACGGATCCTGTGATATCCCACAATTAAATTAGAATTAAGAAATTTGTTAAAAGGTTAATTTGTCGGCACTTCTCCAAAATAAGAGGATGGATAGGACGGTCCTGTGATATCCCACAGTATATAAAATAAAAGGCAACAACGAGCCTGCAATAAAAGCTAGAAATGGACGGATCCTGTGATATCCCACAGTTAAATTAGAATTAAGAAATTTGTTAAAAGATTAATTTGTCGGCACTTCTCCAAAATAAGTGGATGGATTGGACGGTCCTGTTATATCCCACAGTATATAAAATAAAAGGCAACAACGAGCCTGCAATAAAAGCTAGAAATGGACGGATCCTGTGATATCCCACAGTTAAATTAGAATTAAGAAATTTGTTAAAAGATTAATTTGTCGGCACTTCTCCAAAATAAGAGGATGGATAGGACCTCCTGTGATATCCCACAGTATATAAAATAAAAGGCAACAACGAGCCTGCAATAAAAGCTAAACATGGACGGATCCTGTGATATCCCACAGTTAAATTAGAATTAAGAAATTTGTTAAAAGATTAATTTGTCGGCACTTCTCCAAAATAAGAGGATGGATATAAACGGTCCTGTGATATCCCACAGTATATAAAATAAAAGGCAACAACGAGCCTGCAATAAAAGCTAGAAATGGACGGACGGATCCTGTGATATCCCACAGTTAAATTAGAATTAAGAAATTTGTTAAAAGATTAATTTGTCGGCACTTCTCCAAAATAAGAGGATGGATAGGACGGTCCTGTGATATCCCACAGTATATAAAATAAAAGGCAACAACGAGCCTGCCATAAAAGCTAGAAATGGACGGACGGATCCTGTGATATCCCACAGTTAAATTAGAATTAAGAAATTTGTTAACAGTTTAATTTGTCGGCAGTTCTCCAAAATAAGAGGATGGATAGGACGGTCCTGTGATATCCCACAGTATATAAAAAGAAGGCAACAACGACCCTGCCATAAAAGCTAGAAATGGACGGATCCTGTGATATCTCACAGTTTAAATAGAATTAAGAAATTTGTTAAAAGCTTAATTTTTCATCAGTTCTCCAAATAAGAGGATGGATAGGACGGCCTTGTGATATCCCACAGTATATAAAATAAAAGGTAACAATGAGCCTGCCATAAAAGCTAGAAATTGACGGATCCTGTGATATCCCACAGTTAAAATGGAATTAAGAAAATTGTTCAAAGTGTGATTTGTCGGCGACCTCGGAATAATTAGTATATAATATAAACTGGCTACCAAATTTTTCAAAGTATAATTTGCCGTTCCCTGCCATAAAAGCAGTAATAGACTCCAAAAATTACAAAACAGAATAATATAAAATCCCACTATAACGTACAGGACGGTCGTGTGATATCCCACAGTTAAAATAGAATTTTAAAAAAATGTTAAAAATGTTTAATTAGTCTGCCGTGTAGAAACATAAGTGGAAGCCGACTCCAAAAATTAATCGGTATATAAAATAAAAGGAACGGGATTGATCCTGTGAAATCCCACAGTCAAAATGGAATTGAGAAAATTGTTCAACGTTTAATTTGACGGCCACCTCGCAATAAATGGTATATAATATAAACTGACTGCAAAATTTTTCAAAGTTTAATAAGTAGTTCCCTGCCATAAAAGCTGGAGTAGACTCCAAAAACTACAAAACAGAAATAATTTATATAAACCGGCTATAATGAACGTGAGATCCTGTGAAATCTGACAGTTAAAATGGAAATAAGAAAACTGTTCAATATTTAATTTGTCGGCGACCTCGCAATAAATGGTATATAATATAAACTGACTACAAAATTTTTCAAGTTTTAAATTGTAGTTCTCTGCCATAAAAGCTAGAATAGACTGCAAAAATTACAAAACAGAAATAAAAACCGGCTATAATAAATAGGACCGTCTTGTGATATCCCACAGTTAAAATGGAATTATCAAATTTGTTAAAAGTTTAAATTTGTCGGCACTTCTCCAAAATAAGAGTAGGCCGACTCCAAAAATTAATCGGTATATAATGTAAACAGGCAACAACTAGCCGGAATGACACGAACGGACTATGAAGAAATATTTATAATTTTTTTACGGGATTCCAATAGGCTCAAAAATTCGTTGAAAAAAGTTTGTGTGAAATTCTGTGGCAAAAAATTGAAGCGTATGAATATTTTATAAATACAAGCTCTTTAAGAGATTCAATAAGCAGATGATTACTAAAAATTAACTACGTCTTATTACTCATGATTTACCAATAACTATTATAGTAAATATTGATGAACGCTCTGCCATCTATGTCGGAGAGTTTCAATAAAGACGAGCAGAAATTTATTCGTTTTAAAATTGATTGATTTCTCAGCGGTCCGGAACATTTAAATAATTAGCATGGGAAATAGCGATAACGCTTTTTTCCTCTAACGTTTAGCAGTGATATTTATTTCATACTAAGATGAGTTTTATATGTTTACGTTATTAAATTGAGTTTGGAAATCATCACGAACTCTTTGCCATATGACATAAGAACTAAAATGTAGTGTGTGGCGTCTCATTTTAACACACGAAGCAATGATAATTCTTAACTACCTTTTATTATATACCATTCCGAACTTCTTGGCTGGTTCTGTTATGTTTGAACGCAAATTCCATATTACTTAATATATAATATGCTATATTAACAGGTGAATGGAGAAGACTACTTAACAATGAACTACATGGTCTTTATAGGAAGCCAGATATAATAAGAACAGATAAGTCTCGTAGACTGCGATGGGCAGTACATTTTGCACGTATGGGGAATGAAAGACTTGCATGGAAGCTTCTTGTAGGAAAGCCAGAGGGAATACGCCCAGTTGGTAGACCAAGAATGAGGTGGAAGAATAACATTAACAATGATTTGAGGGAAGTAGATTATCCAGGGAATGATTGGAAAACATTAGCTCAGGATAGGGGTGTATGGAGAGCTAATGTCCGCGCGGCCATGAACCTACGGGTTCGAAAGTGTCAGTGAGTAAGTAAGTAAGTAATATTCTATATTACTATCGGTCAATATTTACTGATTTTCAGGAGTACTGTATTATTATATGTACTTTTAAACATTCAATTGCCGATAAATAATTAACTTAATATTGTAATTGTATTGGCCGCGGTGTGCTAATATCCCTTGCCTCTAATTCCGAAGGATGCGGGTTCAAACCCAGCGGGTCGATGGCTATTTAGGATGCTTGGATGGTAGACGTTTACTTACTTGTTGAAAAAATATGCCCTCATCTTTTGACTGTGCATAAATATCTTTAACTGCTACGCAAAACAATGTCGCCTAACTTTATATCGTAATATTCTATTTTTACGTTGCTGGTTTTCGGTACGGGTACATAATATAAACCGGCTACAATGAGCAGAGAGCACTCTGTGAGACCCGTTCCAGTGGTGTCGCTTTCAACTGAAACATCAGTGGACTTAATGCAGCTTTCTTCTTTAACAATAATGGTTAAAAGAAGAACGCCGGGGGACCGGATGCCATATTATGTACCACACAACTTCCAGTACTATGGCATTATCCTACTTACATATCTTTTAATACTAATAAAATTCATTGTTAAAACCGTTGAGGTGGAGGGTCATAAAATAAAATAATATACCTTCTTAGGTAAAATCCGTCGTCCTCAACTTATAAAATATGTAATCTTTATGCCTGTAGGCCTTTCAGAACATCCGTTCATCTTCAGCAGGTCCCTCTTCGCTACAGCATCCAGTATGGATATTGGATACTGGATATTGTAGCGAAGTGGGACCTGCTGAAGGTGGAACGGATGTTCTGAAAGGCCTACAGGCATAAAAAGTACATATTTCATTAGTTCAGGACGATGGAGTTTACCTATGAAGGTATATTTTAACTTATTTTATTTCATATCTTGTAATATATCTAATCGTCCGTCTAACTGGATTTCTCTTTTAGGTACCTAAGAAATCGGAAACATAACGCACGTAACTACGAGGAAAAAAGATATGAATTGTATCTGTAGAGAATATATGGTAGAATTTTAACGACAATATTCATTACGAAAATTTTAAATATAATAAATTACATTTACATCCTAAAGCAATACAAAATGCACGTCACAGAATAATATGTTAAATACACGCTAACATGCGTCGGCGAAAACTTTTTTTGAGTAGTTATGTGTATGTATGGCCCAAAAATTACCTCTACTTTTATTAACAAAACTACCTAATACGCATATAGAGTGAAAGGAATATAAGCGTGCATATTTTAAGTATGCATTTCTTGTGGTAAATATAATCAAATGTTTTATACATTTTGAGCCACAAATGCATAGTTTTCTCAGGAAAAAATGTTCACAAACGTATTGGTGCAGTCTATCACCAATTTTATTTAATATTTATGCAGAATTTATATTAATGAAATGGAAACAAAGCTGCAAAGTTATGGGTATCCCAATAGGCAACAGATTTTTGCTGACATTACAATTTGCCGATGATCAACTGGTTTTAGCGCAAGACAAATTTGATATGGAATTCATGATAAAAGGGTTGAAAAACACATATGAATCATGGGGTCTCAAAGTAAATTTACAAAAAAACAGAATATCTGGCAATAAATAGCAATGAAAGAGAAAATTTAATATTGGAAGAAGGAATCCAAATGAAGCAAGTGAAACAAACTAAATATTTGGGAATAATTATGGATAACATTGAAGGTATAGGCAAAGTGAACATAAAACAGAATTGAATTGTGTAACAAAATAATATCGTCATTAAATTCCATATAGTGGGATAAGCATGTTTGGAAAGACACAAAAAAAAATTGGTAAAACATTGGTGGAATCTGTTGCAATGTATGGAATTGAGGTATGGACAATCAATAAGTACTACAAGAATATACTAATAGCTCTTGACCGGGAATCGAACCTGGGATCTCATGAACTGTAGTCAGAAACGCTGACCACTAGCCCATGAAGCTGGTCATTTTATTTATTTATTTATTTTTTAATTTAAATAACTCCATAAATAAATTACTTTTTTTCTGACATCTTATATTTCTTCCAATTGTTATTTAATACATATTTAATTCTTTGAACACATTAAAAGCATCACTTTCTTCTACATCAGCAAGCCAAAAAGGATGCACCCAGAATCGCCTTTTACGTCTTCTGTTGTAATAATTGATATTAGGTAAATAAACTAGATCGAGAACATCCTCGTCCTCCGACGACATTTCGTACTATGAATCAGTCCAGTGAGCGTCAAGTCACTTTGCTGTCATAATCCGTGTTGAATCAGTGTATTTGTTGTATCACTATCATATCACGATCATCTTAGTGGGCGCCCGGCCTTAGGTTCAGTAAATATCGTGTATATGTTGGCTGCATCCCGTGATTCCATAGTGTTCGCGTTTGTTGGCGCCTGCATATGACGTGTGATAGGAACCCACACAATTTTTTTCGCGTCAATAGTTGTAAAGTATTTCCCATATTTAATTACTTTTTATTTTGAAGCACGTACGGCTTACTGCCCGTGCGACCCATATTTGTAAATAACATTGTATATATCTTACTTTTGTCTAATAAAGTCCTACTACTACTACTACTACTTTTTATTTTCTTTATATCGAGTGTTAGATAGGGAACTACATTTCCTTACACTCTCAAACGCAAAATTGTTATTCGACCAATGAAAATGCAGTCATACATCTCCTTTGTTGACATTAAAACTGTAACTTAGTTCGGAATTGGTATAGCTTTATGTTGTCATTGTGAATTGTAATCAGAGTCTTGTGTTCATGTCACCGCATTACTGTTAATATACGTATATCTAAGTGAATAGGCCTTAAATAATTATAGTACGTCTCAGATCTATAATCTTTATGACTATTTAACTCATGTCCCAAATGGGAGTCAATGACCAATCACATTTCAATGATTTTTTATTTACAACCAATCACAGTCGTGTTTCACCTCGAATTTATCAAAGAAGTTTATCATAAGTAATGCCACGAGTGATTTCCAAATTTTCGATAAATTCACGACTCACGAAGTGAGGAGTGAATTTATCTAGAGAATTTGGAAATCAAGAGTGGCATTTGTTAGGACTATTTAACGAATAAAATTAAGCTGTTTACTCACAAATAATTATTTAACTATAGTTATTTTAAAATATTTATATATTTAATGTAAACGGCGATGTTTGAAAACAAATGAGAAACGATAGGTACGCTTCTACTGCATCTTTTGTTTATCACTGCAACCAGATCATACTATTTATTGCCAAAGGAACGCAATATTGTAAGGAGGAGCTTTCTTTAATACGGTAATTATAACACTGATAAATATTTGTTGAAACACGACTCTGATTGGTTGTAAAACAGAAATCATTGGAACGTGATTGGTCATTGACTCCCATTTGGGGCATGAGTTAAATAGTCATATTAAAGAAACCTCCTCCTTTTTAACATTTTCAATAGGCCATGGCATTATTTTGCAGTAACTGGCTCCAAGAAATACGGCTACCAGATTGTATAAATAGTGCACGAATTTTAGGAGATAGTGCTTGCAGGAGATAATATAAAAACATAATATGTAGCAACTGATTATACCACAAACAAATTATAAATCACTGTTTGCACTTTTTTAAACGAATTATTTCCGAGGAAATGACGTTACAGAAAAATATAATTGACATATTTACATCATAGGACATCAGAAATTAATTAATACATGTAATGTTGGTTATAAATTTGTCCACTAGGGTGTATTCTTACAATATTGCGATCCTTTGGCAATAAATAATATGATCTGGTTGCAGTGACGAACAAGCGTAACAATCTTTTCTCATTTTGCTAGTTACACCGAATTTTGTTTTCGAACATCGCCATTTACATTAAATATATACATATTTTAAGATAACTATATTTAAATAATGATTTGTGAGTAAACAGCTTAATTTTATTCGTTAAATAGTCCTAACAAATGTCACTCTTGATTTCCAAATTCTATAGATAAATTGGAAATCACTCGTGGCATTAACTAACTAACTAACTCACTGGCACTATCGAACCCGTAGGTTCATGGCCGGGCGGACATAAACTCTCCATACATCCCTATCCCAAGCCAATGTTTTCCAATCATTCCCTGTATAATCTACTTCCCTCAAATCATAGTTAATGTTATTCTTCCACCTCGTTCTTGGTCTACCAACTGGGCGTGGTATTACTCATGACTATTTAACTCATGGCCTAAATGGGAGTCAATGACCAATCACGTTTAAATGTTTTTTTTTCAACCAATCACAGTCGTGTTTCACCAAATATTTATCAATATTAAATTTACCATATTAAAGAATGCTCCTCCTTTTTAATATTCTGAACAGGTCTGACCATGATTTTGCAGTGACTGACTCTGTAAGAAATACGGCTACCAGATTGTATATGTAGTGCATGAATATCAACACATAGCGCAGCAGGAGTTAATATAAAAACATTTGTAGCAATTGATTATACCACCAAAAAAAGAAACCACTGTTTGCACTTTCTTAAATGTACCTTTTTCCCAGGTAATAATCCAGATTGCAGTGATAAACAAGAGAAGCAGATGAAGCGTAACAATTGTTTCTCATTTGTTTTCAAACACCGCCGTTTACATTAAATATATAAATATTTCAAAATAACTATAGTTAAATAATTATTTGTGAGTAAACAGCTCAATTTTATTCGTTAAATAGTCCTAACAAATGCCACTCTTGATTTCCAAATTCTCTAGATAAATTCGCTCCTCACTTCGTGGGTCGTGAATTTATCGATAATTTGGAAATCACTCGTGGCATTACTTATGATAAATATTTGGACTAAAAGGAGATGGGAATAAAATACGTGAATTCTGCAACAACAAGAAATCCCGATTTTACTCCAAGATTTTGAAATTGTATTTGTCTAATTGATTATTTTTCATATTCAGAGAGAGAGAGAGAGAGAGAGAGAGAGGAGAGAGAGAGAGAGAGAGAGACAGACAGAGAGAGAGAGAGGCATTGATTTTTTTCAGGAATCTATATACCAGTAGTTAAAAAATCCCAATAGATTCAGAACGGGATTCCTTGCCGAACTTGGTTTTATCTGAATAGGAAGCTCGGCAGCAACAAATTGTAGTGGTGAACAAATTACTGTCAACTTAACACTCTGGTATTGCCCTTAACGGATAGAGAGAGGGGAATCCAAGATTATATCAACTTAGAAATAGAAAGAAAAACCCAATGGCAGAATCTTGCGGTAAACAATAAAATAAGAAAACTTATCCCCTTGAATTCAATATCCTCTAGAGTTTTATATAACTCGCACATTATTAACTTTATCTCGTGGACAGTCTTCTTCAACAGTTACACACACGCTGACTCACTTTTTCGCTTCCAATAACGCTTAAAACTCTTGTATGTAATATGAAATGTAATGTATTAACTATATACTAGATGCCCACCTGCTCTATATGAAATTTAATTATGCCTAATACTTCCCGCAAATCATAATTAATGTTGTTCTCCCACCTCATTCTTGGTCTACCAACTGGGCGTTTTCCCTCTGGCTTTCTTACAAGAAGCTTCCATGCATGTCTTTCATTCCCCATACGTGCAACATGTCCTGCCCATCCCAGTCTACGAGACTTAACTGTTCTTATTATATCTGGCTTCCTACAAAGATCATGTAGTTCATTGTTATGTAGTCTTCTCCATTCACCTGTCTGTTCATCTCTCTTTGGTCCAAAAATTTTCATAAGAACTTTATTCTCAAAAACTCGTAATCTCATTTCCTCCCTTAAAGTAAGAGTCCATGTTTCGCACCCATATAATATAACTGGTAGAATAATAGTTTTATATATTTTCAGTTTAACGTTTTTTGAATGGAGTTGGGACATCAAAGTCTCTGCAATGATTATTATTATTATTATTATTATTATTATTATTATTATTATTATTATTATTATTATTATTATTTAGCAAAAGTTTGAAAGTGACCACCTTCTGAAAGAACATCTTACTTCTTTGTATAACGTTAGAATTTCACTCAGGCTCTTAAGATAGCTTTCTGCGATACTTTAAAAGATTCTATAATGGAATGAAGCTTTGAACTTATGATATCTTCGGAATCTGTTTATCCAGAGTCGTGGTCTGTATGAAGAGAGTTTGCTAAAAATATCATGAGAAGCGGGCGTATTTTGGGATATCAATCCTGAAGTCAAACATACTTCCTCATCGATCTTCTAGGAGCGACGCGACGTTCACAGTGTATATTTACAATCTAAAAAAAATACGCATCTTCAATCTGGCAGACCTCCTTCTTCCAACTTATTTTCAATAAAGAATTGTAAGAAGTCATTCTCAGATTTACCCATCAGACCAGAAATTCTTTCTATATCCAGACTTCTTTGCAACGTATATTTCATAATAAAAACTTACATTATTACTTTTATCTAACATATAATTCCATGCCATAGTGGAGTGGTCAACCATAGCACGTCGAAACCCATTTTAAAACTTCTTCCATAGAAGCGATGTAATGTGTCTAGCCTATATGTGAAGGGGCTTTAAGGTAATCAATTTTGGCGTATATAATAGTCCCAAGATCCGGCTGCAAGATTAGTAAATTCATCGAGTGTATGAACAAAATCAAATGTTTTCATAAAACTGTGAATTACTGAATACATTTTTGCCGAGTTGCCTATTAAAATTCGGCCGCCAGTATGTTTACTTAAAATATAATTTATTTATTTAGTTTAATTAAAATATTCCCTGGAGTCAGGGAATATGTTTATACATGAAGGAGAAATATATAAAACCAGGAGATTGGACGGACCGACAAAATTGGCTATTAGGAATCGGACGATGTCAAAGACATTAATCAACCGATGATCTATCTATCTATAATTTATTTATTTATTCGAAATAATTTGATTTACTTGTTATTAAAATAAATTATAATCCAGTTCGCAGAAATCGATGTATAGAGCTTGAAAAGTTTTGGATGCCATTGCACACTTGGCCGTAAACATCCTCGCGGCTACAGCAGGCTGTGACACCAATCAGTAATAAAATGGCGGTAAGTACGTATTTATTGTTTTATATTGTTCCCTCGCAGCGGGAAGCAAAACCACTGCCCTTTATGTATACTACGTTCAATGTACATACAAAAATATATCCAAAAGGTAGTGTTAATATACATTATACAAAACAAATCACAGCATTTTAAATGAACTGAACTTTATTTGAAACAATCTAAAACAATAAATACGTACTTACCGCCATTTTATTACCGATTGGTGTCACAGCCTGCTGTTGCCGCGAAGAGGTTCATGACCAAGTGTGTAATGGCAACCAAAACTTTTCAAGCTCTATAGAACGATTTCTGCAAACTGGATTATAATTTATTTCAATAACAAGTGAATCAAATTATTGCGAATAAATAAATAAATAAATTATATTTTAATTAAACATACTGGCGGCCGAATTTTAATAGGCAACTCGGCAAAAATGTATTCAGTAATTCACAATTTTATAAAAAAATTTGAGTTTGACCATACACTCGATGAACGCAGTAATCTTGCAGCCGGATCTCGGACTATAATGTTAATAGTGATTTTTCCTTTAATTTTTTTTAATCCCCTTATATTTTGTGCTAAGTTATTGATTTGTTCAGTCTATAATTTGTATCATTATTTTTATTTTTATGTTAATATATCATTAGTATTGTTGAGGACTGGGGTATATTTTTGGGTGTGACTATATTTATTTTGGTCTTTATTTTATTGAGATTATGAATTTGTGTTTCAATAATTCTCGCTAGAGGCCGTGTCCAAAAAGTATCTGCCGTTTTTAACAGCAAGGCACTAAAATCCAACGCCAAATCATTCAATTAAACTATAGGGAAATATTACAACTCCCGAACAGATAGATTGGATATCCCACACTACCTGCCATCCAAGCTGCGTTCTGCATATATCACCCCTCTCTTACTCAAGCAGGGACACCAACTGTCCAGTAAAGTGGTTGCCATTGTTGGATTATGGCTTCGATTTCTATGCCTTGCAGTTAGAAAGCAGATACATTTTTGGACGCCCCCTTGTTACATCACAACGCTTCTCTGGAGAAATTCGAAGGTAGGCTTCGGCAAGCAACAGTTGACAGTACCCTTGTAGACATCACGACTTGGCGCAGAGCTACGGCACTTGGTGCGCAGTTACGAATCTCCACGAGGGAAGACATTTTCTCATGGAATTTAGGTCAATGTAAAACCAGTGCCCACCCAAAATTCTGAGAATTTGGATAGTTACAATAAATAGCGGATCCAGCTTGAGTAAACCAGCAATAACGGCTGAAGGACCCGACATACTGACCACATATGATCCTATACTGGCTGGATGATCGTCCAGATCTGTAAATGACACATTTAGCTGTGAGACCACCAATCGACTGGTAGGCCAAGGGCCTTCTAGGGATGTCGCACTATAGAATATTTTTCTTTAACTACTCAGGTCATTACCTTTCATGTGCTTCGATGGATGAAATAAATTGACACATTTACATTCTTAAAAGAATATAGAAGAACCCTCCGAAGGACTCGAAGAGAAACTCGGCTCAGGTTTTATAAAATCATGGCTGTTCCTGTTCTTTTATATAGATCTGAATCTTGGGTACTTACAAAATTCAACCCACTGCAATTTTTAAGATCCGTAAAAGGATAGATTACACAATGAATAAATAAGAAATGAACTGGAGATATTTTCAATAGTTGATAAACTAGAAGAGCACAAATACCAATGAAAAGAACATTTAGACAGAATGGACAATACAAAACTACCCAAAAAGATCAACACCTACAAACCACATGGAAAAATATATTTTGGACGGCCAAGGAAACGATTGACTTGAGACCGGAACAGGTCGCATTGACCTAATCCTGGAAAGGAAAAAGAAGAAGAAGAAGAAGAACATTCTTAAAAAGAACACAGTAGCTGAAATTGCTTTATAAAATATTTTACATGCAGTGTAGGTAATTAAAGAGGCCCAACTATTATTAAACATAAGTATTGTTGTAAATATATTTACTATGGCCAGGAATGTCACATGACAACCTGTGGCATTGGACAAAAAAAAATGCATCACAACAAATGCAGTTAACAGCTAATAATGTAATGGTAACTATGGAAAGAAATTTAATTATCTTAAAGTTGGCAAAAATTAGTTATTACCAACAATCTTTTAAGAAATTTACGGGAAGAAATGTGCAAGAAAATCAAACAGAATTCGTCCATTATAAACATCTTATGAAATAAAAATAAGTTATAAATGAAGATAACCTCAATAGAAAGACAGGTTAAAAATTCGTAAAATATAGAAGGGGAAATACAACATACGTAAGTAATTTTATAATTTCCAACATTTATTTATTTATTTTATTAGGTTCCAAACACGTTATGTTAATAGATGCATTTTAATTAGTACTTCCCTATTTACTAAGTTTTATGATTGTGATAAAAAATTTAAAATTAATTTCCGTGTTAGAAGTCTGCCCTTAATAGAATTAGACATTCAATAAATTATGGAAGGAAATTAAATTAAATCTTCGACAAAGGTTAAGTGGAAGCAAATACAGTATTTACGATTCCCGAAAGCCTGTATTACAGTAGTAGTACTTCCTCTCAGTTCTCTTTGAAGCATAGGGCCTTTCTGATAGAACGACATCTGGATCTCTGTTTTTTGCCAAATTCCTGACTTGATTCCGACTTTTCTCTCGTTCAATTCTCGTTATTAATCAGTGCTGTGTCATGTAATTTTGGTCTTCGTACTTTTCTGGGCAATCCGTGAGAATTCCAGAGATCTCGTTAGCATACTGTCTAGTCTGTTCTGAGAGCGTGTCCAATATATTTCCATTTGGTGTATTTTATCTGCTTCCAGGTCTAATCCTGTGATATCTCTTCCATAATTCCACATTTGATATGGTTTTTGCACTCTATATTCTTAAGGGAGACGGGACATCCTATACTTAATAATGTTAAATGTGAGGAACATTTTTTTCTGAACTATTAATCCCATCAAGTTGAAATTTTTACAGAGGAAAGGTTCATATATTTTGAGTCTTCTATCATAAGGATTTATATAGATATGCATTTATATCATTTTTTTCTTTACAAATATTTTCTTTCAGTTTTTTACACTGTATTTTTAAACCTAAATTCTTTAATAAGTGAGCTATCACAACATCAATATGGTTAAAATTGTATATGAGTACTAAACTGAAGCCCTGAAAATTTCAGGTCTCTAGCTTTAATAGTTCAGAAGAAAATGTTCTTTATATAATGAAAAATGAATGCTAACTATGGCAGAGAGTTGACGGCTCACGCCCACATTTAAAACAAATAATAAACACACTTAGAAACAAGATACAGGCAAGACAATTATACCATATTAAAGAGGAATCTTTCTAGTATTTTAATTGATAAAAATGAAAAAGCATTTTTCATCACATCTGGCCTTCCGGGTCCCTTTAAAATAAATGTTAGTAATATATTTTTATGTGCTTGCAATTATTATATAATGTAATTGTTCCTTTATACTTTTCGCATTGCTATTGTACAGCACTGAATAACTTCTTGTTGAGATTTGTTTAGATCTCCGTATGGGTGACAATTATATTGTGAGAATACAGCTTCTTATTTTCTAACTATAGCTTTAATATCTTGCTTTGGAACTTTTTTTTGTATCATGCGTCCTAAAAACTGCAATTCGGCTATTTCTATACCAATGAACTGAAACTGAAATCACATTTCACTTTAATTATTTCCTCTCATTATTTTGGTTTTTTGTTAATTCAGTCATAGCCCTTCTGTGCTTGCTGCCTTCTCCAGATCTCTTAATTTTATTTCTATGTCAGAGAATTTGTGTGTCAATAAACAAACATCGCCGGCTAATTCCATATCTTCAAGTCTGCTATTTGGATCCCATTGAAACCCTCTATATCTTCAATTACATGCATTTGCCATTATGTCGTCTAAGACCAATATAAATAACAATGGTGGCATCAAACAACTTTCTTTTACTCCGTTCTGACAGGAAAAAGTTTCGGATAGTTTGTCCTGGTGTGATATATAACAAACATACTTTGCATTGCAGTCTAATAATCAAATATTATACACTGCATGGCTTTTATATTTTGCTATAATTTCTATCGTGTAAATCAATTAAAATGATTTACCTGGCTATAGAGTAGTTGATGGCAATACATTCGAGATGTTATTAGCAGGATGTTATGTTACAAAAACGTAAAGACTTAAAATCAAAATTATATTACTGGACTGACCAGCCTCATGGGCTAGTGGTCAGAGTCGGTTCATGGGGACCCGGGTGCAATTCCCGATTAGACCATCAGTAATTTTTCTTCTTCGTCACTTCACGGGCTAGGCAAATTGCCTGTTCCGCCTCACAGTTGCTCTGCCCATCTTTTCACTGGCCTTCCTACATTCCTTGAATTTCTTGACTTGTAGTTGAATGCTGTTCTTGGTAATCTTGATACATTCATTCTTTCCACGTGTGTAAACCATTTCTCTCTATATTCTCTGATTTTCTCATCCAAGGGATATATATTCAACTCTGTTCTTATATCCTCATTCCTTATCCGATCCAATCTTGTGCAGCCTTTTGTTCTTCTAAGGAAGTTCATTTCTGCGCTTTGTATTCTACTTTGCAGTTTTTTTTTGTCATTACCCAAGTTTCGCTACTATAAAGTAATGCAGGAACAGCCAATGTTTTATAAAACTTCAATCTAGTATCTCTTCTTGTTTTATTCTTTAATGTTTTATGTATAGTTCCGCATATCATTTGAAATTTCAACAATTTCATATGTATGTCTCTTTCAGTTTTTGTGTTTATAGTAAAATTACAATCCAAATAATTAAAATGTGTTACTTGTTCCAGAGGTTTGTTGTCTATTACGATTTTTGATCTTATATGATCGTTTCCCCAAAATGCCATTATTTTTGTTTTTTTTTTAATAAGTACTGTGGCCTCCCATGGTCTGGATTTAGGTTTATGGACGCTCCTGGCGATTCATTATCATTCAATATCTATCTTATCATTAATGTAACGAACCTCCAACTACCAGGCGCCCCAAATTAACAAGTGGATTGCAATTCTACCAATCCCAGGAGATATTACCAGAAATGTAATAAAGACAACCTGGAGGCTTAACAAAAACTATATTATTAGGCCGAGTGGGAGACGATAAGCTTTTTATCTACCCACTTTAAGAGTACCTAGTTGCAAGAAATATCAATAAAACACTATATTAAACGTATTAACCTAAGATATGTAATCATCACTTCATTATTGTATTATGAAAATAAAGTGGGACTATTTCCTGTCATGACCACAAAGGTTACAACAGTTCTTACTTCTAACCAGCGATAAACCACCGATTATCAAACTTTTAACCAGCGATACACCACCGATAAACTATAAATGAGCACAATGTGTACACTTAATCATGGGATTCATATCTGTGTACCATATCTATGGTTTCAACAAATTAGGTCCGGATTTATCTTTTACTTATTTAACCGCGTAAACTAATAAAAAAAGGACGTTCCGTGGAATTCACCTACGTTAGAGTAATTTATTTATGTTACTGCTATTGATTTAGGTTTGGTCAGCTTTTAGGTTCCTTGCATTTTAAATGTGATTTGATACGTAAAATAAATTACCTCTTCATATTAGTTATTCTATGAAAACTTCTGACGGTTACAACATAAAATCATAATTCCACTAGTTCATTTCATGATACCTTTACATTTTTTGACGATGGTTATACTTCACAGATAAATGCCATCATTAATACTTTATAATACTTCAATTAAATTATATCAAACATGGCATATGTAGCGTAAATAAAAAGCTTGTCTTGTACAAACCCACCTATTAATAGGTTAGTTTTACAAGTTGCATCTTTATTCTCTGTTGAAGTAGGCTAGTATAACATTGGAATGTCACGTGTCAGTTCAGATTATCGGTATTAATGTAAATACTTAAAATTGACTTTAAAAATTACCTGTTGTGTGGTATACAATATATAAACAGGCTATAATGAACGGGATCGATCCAGTCATATCAAGACAGCATATCAAATATTTTATTTTTTATTCAAAACCATTATAATTTTCTTCAATACATCCATTCCCATTTCCCCACTCACTTTTTATAGATCATTTATTACAGTTTTCACTAGGTTCCGTTACTTCACTAAGTCAACTGCTGATTTCTATAAACGAGTCAAATGTAGTGAGTTTGAATGTGTGAAGGTAGAACCTCTTCATAAAATGTAAGTTAAACTGAGTTTGTATACTGGAACAAGTAAATTATGTTTAAAAATGCACAAAACTCCTCGCAAAAATGTATAAAACTGCAAAAAAGTAGCAGCTGCTACAAACAGTTGGAGTATACATCACCGTACACAACAACAACAAGTAGCAGAACCTCGACCTGCAGAAGATGGATGATGACTTCAGAAAGCGCTCCAGTTAATTTTATATACAACATTTTAACAACGTTGAGGACGACGGCACCTACTAACAGGTATGATTTAATTTTTAACTTTTATAATAAGAACTAATGTGCTACAAAATCTACAAAAAACGGAATATACCAAAAAAAAATGACAAAAAAGGAAATATATGCAATCACAAAGTTGCCTGTTCATGATCCTTTTTCGCCAAAACGCGTTTATATCGAAGCACTGTATAGAAATAATAGAAAAAAGATACAAATGCATCAAAATTCTTGCACTAATAACTACAAACAGCTAAAATGGAATAAAAAAATTGGAAAGAGTTTATATTTGTCGGCCCCCGGCAGAAAAGCCAAGAATCGACTGCAAAAATTCTTTGGTACATAACATAACAAAGTTCAATTTGTCGGCCCCTAGGGTAAAAGCAAGAACCGACATCAAAAATTCTTTAGCATATAATATAAACAGGCTACAAAATTTTTCAAAGTTTAATTTGTGGTTCCCTGCCATAAAAGCTAGAACGGGACTGATCCTGTGAAATCCAGCAGTTACAATAGAATTAACAAAATTGTTCAATTTTTAATTTGTCGGCTAGTATCCAAAATACGAGTAAGCCAACTACAAAAAATTATCGGTATATAATATAAACAGGCAACAACTAGCCCGGATAACGTGAACGGAATATGAAGAAATATTTATCAATGTTTCACGTGATTCTAATAGGTTCAAAAAAATCATTGAAAAAAGTTAGTGTGAAATTCTGTGACAAAAAATTGAAGCGTGTGAATATTTTAAAAATACAAGCTGTAAAAAAGATTCAATAAGCAGATGATTAAAAAAATTAACTACGTCTTATTATTCATGATTTACCAATAACTATTATAGTAAATATTGACGAACGCTCTGCCATCTATGTCGAAGAGTTTCAATAAACACGAGCAGAAATTTATACGTTATAAATTGATTCATTTCCCTGCGGTCCGAAACATTTAAATAATTAGCATTAGAAATAGCGATAATGCTTTCTTTCCTCTAACGTTTAGCAGAGGTATTTATTTCATACTAAGATGGGTTTTATGTGTTTACGTTATTGAACTGCCATAAAAGCTACAACTGGACGGATCCTGTGATATCCGACAGTTAAAATAGAATTAAGAAAATTGTTACACGTTTAATTTGTCGGCACTTCTCCAAAATAAGAGGATGGATAGGACGGTCCTGTGATATCCCACAGTATATAAAATGAAAGGCAACAACGAACCTACAATAAAAGCTAGAAATGGACGGATCCTGTGATATCCCACAGTTAAATTACAATTAAGAAATTTATTAAAAGTTTAATTTGTCGGCACTTCTCCAAAATAAGAGGATGGATAGGACGGTCCTGTGATATCCCACAGTAAATAAAATAAAAGGCAACAACGAGCCTGCCATAAAAGCTAGAAATGGACGGATCCTGTGATATCCCACAGTTAAATTAGTATTAAGAAATTTGTTAAAAGATTAATTTGTCGGCACTTCTCCAAAATAAGAGGATAGCTAGGACGGTCCTGTAGTATCCCACAGTATATAAAATAAAAGGCAACAACGAGCCTGCCATAAAAGCTAGAAATGGACGGATCCTGTGATATCCCACAGTTAAATTAGTATTAAGAAATTTATTAAAAGTTTAATTTGCCGGCACTTCTACAAAATAAGAGGATGGATAGGACCTCCTGTGATATCCCACAGTTTATAAAATAAAAGGCAACAACGAGCCTGCAATAAAAGCTAGAAATGGACGGATCCTGTGATATCCCACAGATACATTAGAATTAAGAAATTTGTTAAAAGTTTAATTTGTCGGCACTTCTCCAAAATAAGAGGATGGATAGGACCTCCTGTGATATCCCACAGTTTATAAAATAAAAGGCAACAACGAGCCTGCCATAAAAGCTAGAAATGGACGGATCCTGTGATATCCCACAGTTAAATTAGAATTAAGAAATTTGTTAAAAGTTTAATTTGTCGGCACTTCTCCAAAATAAGAGGATGGATAGGACCTCCTGTGATATCCCACAGTATATAAAATAAAAGGCAACAACGAGCCTGCAATAAAAGCTAGAAATGGACGGGTCCTGTGATATTGCACAGTTAAATTAGAATTAAGAAATTTATTAAAAGTTTAATTTGTCGGCACTTCTCCAAAATAAGAGCATGGATAGGACGGTCCTGTGATATCCCACAGGATATAAAATAAAAGGCAACAACGAGCCTGCCATAAAAGCTAGAAATGGACGGATCCTGTGATATCCCACAGTTAAATTAGAATTAAGGAATTTGTTAAAAGATTAATTTGTCGGCACTTCTCCAAAATAAGAGGATAGCTAGGACGGTCCTGTAGTATCCCACAGTATATAAAATAAAAGGCAACAACGAGCCTGCCATAAAAGCTAGAAATGGACGGATCCTGCGATATCCCACAGTTAAATTAGAATTAAGAAATTTGTTAAAAGATTAATTTGTCGGCACTTCTCCAAAATAAGAGGATGGATAGGACGGTCCTGTGATATCCCACAGTATATAAAATAAAAGGCAACAACGAGCCTGCACTAAAAGCTAGAAATGGACGGATCCTGTGATATTGCACAGTTAAATTAGAATTAAGAAATGTATTAAAAGTTTAATTTGTCGGCACTTCTCCAAAATAAGAGCATGGATAGGACGGTCCTGTAGTATCCCACAGTATATAAAATAAAAGGCAACAACGAGCCTGCCATAAAAGCTAGAAATGGACGGATCCTGTGATATCCCACAGTTAAATTAGAATTAAGGAATTTGTTAAAAGATTAATTTGTCGGCACTTCTCCAAAATAAGAGGATAGCTAGGACGGTCCTGTAGTATCCCACAGTATATAAAATAAAAGGCAACAACGAGCCTGCCATAAAAGCTAGAAATGGACGGATCCTGTGATATCCCACAGTTAAATTAGAATTAAGAAATTTGTTAAAAGATTAATTTTCGGCACTTCTCCAAAATAAGAGGATGGATAGGACGGTCCTGTGATATCCCACAGTATATAAAATAAAAGGCAACAACGAGCCTGCCATAAAAGCTATAAATGGACGGACGGATCCTGTGATATCCCACAGTTAAATTAGAATTAAGAAATTTGTTAAAAGATTAATTTGTCGGCACTTCTCCAAAATAAGAGGATGGATAGGACGGTCCTGTGATATCCCACAGTATATAAAATAAAACGCAACAACGAGCCTGCCATAAAAGCTATAAATGGACGGACGGATCCTGTGATATCCCACAGTTAAATTAGAATTAAGAAATTTGTTAAAAGATTAATTTGTCGGCAGTTCTCCAAAATAAGAGGATGGATAGGACGGTCCTGTGATATCCCACAGTATATAAAATAAAAGGCAACAACGAGCCTGCAATAAAAGCTAGAAATGGACGGATCCTGTGATATCCCACAGTTAAATTAGAATTAAGAAATTTGTTAAAAGATTAATTTGTCGGCACTTCTCCAAAATAAGAGGATGGATAGGACCTCCTGTGATATCCCACAGTATATAAAATAAAAGGCAACAACGAGCCTGCCATAAAAGCTAGAAATGGACGGATCCTGTGATATCCCACAGTTAAATTAGAATTAAGAAATTTGTTAAAAGATTAATTTGTCGGCACTTCTCCAAAATAAGAGGATAGCTAGGACGGTCCTGTAGTATCCCACAGTATATAACGTAAAAGGTAACAACGAGCCTGCAAGAAAAGCTAGAAATGGACGGATCCTGTGATATCCCACAGTTAAATTAGAATTAAGAAATTTGTTAAAAGATTAATTTGTCGGCACTTCTCCAAAATAAGAGGATGGATAGGACCTCCTGTGATATCCCACAGTATATAAAATAAAAAGCAACAACGAGCCTGCCATAAAAGCTAGAAATGGACGGATCCTGTGATATCCCACAGTTAAATTAGAATTAAGAAATTTGTTAAAAGTTTAATTTGTCGGCAATTCTTCAAAATAAGAGGATGGACAAGACGGTCCTGTGATATCCCACAGTATATAAAGTAAAAGGTAACAACGAGGCTGCAATATAAGCTAGAAATGGACGGATCCTGTGATATCCCACAGTTACATTAGAATTAAGAAATTTGTTAAAAGTTAAATTTGTCGGCACTTCTCCAAAATAAGAGCATGGATAGGACGGTCCTGTGATATCCCACAGTATATAAAAAAAAGGCAACAACGAGCCTGCCATAAAAGCTAGAATTGGACGGACGGATCCTGTAATATCCTGCAGTTAAATTAGAATTAAGAAATTTGTTAAAAGATTAATTTGTCGGCACTTCTCCAAAATAAGAGTATAGCTAGGACGGTCCTGTAGTATCCCACAGTATATAACGTAAAAGGTAACAACGAGCCTGCAAGAAAAGCTAGAAATGGACGGATCCTGTGATATCCCACAGTTAAATTAGAATTAAGAAATTTGTTAAAAGATTAATTTGTCGGCAGTTCTCCAAAATAAGAGGATGGATAGGACGGTCGTGTGATATCCCACAGTATATAAAATAGAAGGCAACAACGAGCCTGCAATAAAAGCTAGAAATGGACGGATCCTGTGATATCCCACAGTTAAATTAGAATTAAGGAATTTGTTAAAAGATTAATTTGTCGGCACTTCTCCAAAATAAGAGGATGGATAGGACGGTCCTATGATATCCCACAGTATATAAAATAAAAGGCAACAACGAGTCTGCAATAAAAGCTAAAAATAGACGGATCCTGTGATATCCCACAGTTAAATTAGAATTAAGAAATTTGTTAAAAGATTAATTTGTCGGCACTTCTCCAAAATAAGAGGATGGATAGGACGGTCCTGTGATATCCCACAGTATATAAAATAAAAGGCAACAACGAGTCTGCAATAAAAGCTAAAAATAGACGGATCCTGTGATATCCCACAGTTAAATTAGAATTAAGAAATTTGTTAAAAGATTAATTTGTCGGCACTTCTCCAAAATAAGAGGATGGATAGGACGGTCGTGTGATATCCCACAGTATATAAAATAAAAGGCAACAACGAGCCTGCAATAAAAGCTAGAAATGGACGGATCCTGTGATATCTCACAGTTAAATTAGAATTAAGAAATTTGTTAAAAGATTAATTTGTCGGCACTTCTCCAAAATAAGAGGATGGATAGGACGGTCCTGTGATATCCCACAGTATATTAAATAAAAGGCAACAACGAGTCTGCAATAAAAGCTAAAAATAGACGGATCCTGTGATATCCCACAGTTAAATTAGAATTAAGAAATTTGTTAAAAGATTAATTTGTCGGCACTTCTCCAAAATAAGAGGATGGATAGGACGGTCCTATGATATCCCACAGTATATAAAATAAAAGGCACAACGAGCCTGCAATAAAAGCTAAAAATGGACGGATCCTGTGATATCCCACAGTTAAATTAGAATTAAGAAATTTGTTAAAAGATTAATTTGTCGGAACTTCTCCAAAATAAGAGGATGGATAGGACCTCCTGTGATATCCCACAGTATATAAATTAAAAGGCAACAACGAGCCTGCAATAAAAGCTAGAAATGGACGGATCCTGTGATATCCCACAGTTAAATTAGAATTAAGAAATTTGTTAAAAGATTAATTTGTCGGCACTTCTCCAAAATAAGAGGATGGATAGGACCTCCTGTGATATCCCACAGTATATAAAATAAAAGGCAACATCGAGCCTGCAATAAAAGCTAGAAATGGACGGATCTGTGATATCCCACAGTTAAATTAGAATTAAGAAATTTGTTAAAAGATTAATTTGTCGGCACTTCTCCAAAATAAGAGGATGGATAGGACGGTCGTGTGATATCCCACAGTATATAAAATAAAAGGCAACAACGAGCCTGCAATAAAAGCTAGAAATGGACGGATCCTCTGATATCCCACAGTTAAATTAGAATTAAGAAATTTGTTAAAAGAATAATTTGTCGGCACTTCTCCAAAATAAGAGGATGGATAGGACGGTCCTGTGATATCCCACAGTATATAAAATAAAAGGCAACAACGGGCCTGCAATAAAAGCTAAAAATGGACGGATCCTGTGATATCCCACAGTTAAATTAGAATTAAGAAATTTGTTAAAAGATTAATTTGTCGGCACTTCTCCAAAATAAGAGGATGGATAGGACGGTCCTGTGATATCCCACAGTATATAAAATAAAAGGCAACAACGAGCCTGCCATAAAAGCTATAAATGGACGGACGGATCCTGTGATATCCCACAGTTAAATTAGAATTAAGAAATTTGTTAAAAGATTAATTTGTCGGCACTTCTCCAAAATAAGAGGATGGATAGGACGGTCCTGTGATATCCCACAGTATATAAAATAAAACGCAACAACGAGCCTGCCATAAAAGCTATAAATGGACGGACGGATCCTGTGATATCCCACAGTTAAATTAGAATTAAGAAATTTGTTAAAAGATTAATTTGTCGGCACTTCTTCCAAAATAAGAGGATGGATAGGACGGTCCTGTGATATCCCACAGTATATAAAATAAAAGGCAACAACGAGCCTGCAATAAAAGCTAGAAATGGACGGATCCTGTGATATCCCACAGTTAAATTAGAATTAAGAAATTTGTTAAAAGATTAATTTGTCGGCACTTCTCCAAAATAAGAGGATGGATAGGACGGTCCTGTGATATCCCACAGTATATAAAATAAAAGGCAACAACGAGCCTGCCATAAAAGCTAGAAATGGACGGATCCTGTGATATCCCACAGTTAAATTAAGAATTAAGAAATTTGTTTAAAGATTAATTTGTCGGCACTTCTCCAAAATAAGAGGATGGATAGGACCTCCTGTGATATCCCACAGTATATAAAATAAAAAGCAACAACGAGCCTGCCATAAAAGCTAGAAATGGACGGATCCTGTGATATCCCACAGTTAAATTAGAATTAAGGAATTTGTTAAAAGATTAATTTGTCGGCACTTCTCCAAAATAAGAGGATAGCTAGGACGGTCCTGTAGTATCCCACAGTATATAACGTAAAAGGTAACAACGAGCCTGCAAGAAAAGCTAGAAATGGACGGATCCTGTGATATCCCACAGTTAAATTAGAATTAAGAAATTTGTTAAAAGATTAATTTGTCGGCACTTCTCCAAAATAAGACGATGGATGAGACGGTCGTGTGATATCCCACAGTATATAAAATAAAAGGCAACAACGAGCCTGCAATAAAAGCTAGAAAATGGACGGATCCTGTGATATCCCACAGTTAAATTAGAATTAAGAAATTTGTTAAAAGTTTAATTTGTCGGCAATTCTCCAAAATAAGAGGATGGATAGGACGGTCCTGTGATATCCCACAGTATATAAAGTAAAAGGTAACAACGAGGCTGCAATATAAGCTAGAAATGGACGGATCCTGTGATATCCCACAGTTACATTAGAATTAAGAAATTTGTTAAAAGTTAAATTTGTCGGCACTTCTCCAAAATAAGAGCATGGATAGGACGGTCCTGTGATATCCCACAGTATATAAAAAAAAGGCAACAACGAGCCTGCCATAAAAGCTAGAATTGGACGGACGGATCCTGTGATATCCCGCAGTTAAATTAGAATTAAGAAATTTGTTAAAAGATTAATTTGTCGGCACTTCTCCAAAATAAGAGGATGGATAGGACCTCCTGTGATATCGCACAGTATATAAAATAAAAGGCAACAACGAGCCTGCAAATAAAAGCTAGAAAATGGACGGATCCTGTGATATCCCACAGTTTAAATTAGAATTAAGAAATTTGTTAAAAGATTAATTTGTCGGCACTTCTCCAAAATAAGAGGATGGATAGGACGGTCCTATGATATCCCACAGTATATAAAATAAAAGGCAACATCGAGCCTGCAATAAAAGCTAAAAATGGACGGATCCTGTGATATCCCACAGTTAAATTAGAATTAAGAAATTTGTTAAAAGATTAATTTGTCGGCACTTCTCCAAATAAAGAGGATGGATAGGACGGTCCTATGATATCCCACAGTATATAAAATAAAAGGCAACAACGAGCCTGCAATAAAAGCTAAAAATGGACGGATCCTGTGATATTCCACAGTTAAATTATAATTAAGAAATTTGTTAAAAGATTAATTTGTCGGCACTTCTCCAAAATAAGAGGATGGATAGGACGGTCCTATGATATCCCACAGTATATAAAATAAAAGGCAACAACGAGCCTGCAATAAAAGCTAAAAATGGACGATCCTGTGATATTCCACAGTTAAATTAGAATTAAGAAATTTGTTAAAAGATTAATTTGTCGGCACTTCTCCAAAATAAGAGGATGGATAGGACGGTCTTGTGATATCCCACAGTAATATAAAATAAAGGCAACAACGAGCCTGCCATAAAAGCTAGAAATGGACGGATCCTGTGATATCCCACAGTTAAATTAGAATAAGAAATTTGTTAAAAGATTAATTTGTCGGCACTTCTCCAAAATAAGAGGGATGGATAGGACCTCCTGTGATATCCCACAGTATATAAAATAAAAGGCAACAACGAGCTGCAATAAAAGCTAGAAATGGACGGATCCTGTGATATTCCACAGTTAAATTAGAATTAAGAAATTTGTTAAAAGATTACATTGTTCTGCACTTCTCCAAAATAGAGGAGGATAGGACGGTCCTATGATATCCCACAGTATATAAATAAAAGGCAACAACGAGCCTGCATAAAAGCTAAAAATGGACGGATTCCTGTGATATCCCACAGTTAAATTAGAATTAGAAATTTGTTAAGAGATTATTTGTCGGCACTTCTCCAAAATAAGAGGATGGATAGGACGGTCCTATGATATCCCACAGTATATAAAATAAAAGGCAACAACGAGTCTGCAATAAAAGCTAAAATGGACGGATCCTGTGATATCCCACAGTTAATTAGAATTAAGAAATTTGTTAAAAGATTAATTTGTCGGCACTTCTCCAAAATAAGAGGATGGATAGGACGGTCAGTGTGATATCCCACAGTATATAAAATAAAGGCAACAACGAGCCTGCAATAAAAGCTTAAAAATGGACGGATCCTGTGATATCCCACAGTTAAATTAGAATTAAGAAATTGTTAAAAAGATTAATTTGTCGGCACTTCTCCAAAATAGAGGATGGATAGGACGGTCCTATGATATCCCACAGTATATAAAATAAAAGGCAACAACGAGTCTGCAATAAAAGCTAAAAATGGACGGATCCTGTGATATCCCACAGTTAAATTAGAATTAAGAAATTTGTTAAAAGATTAATTTGTCGGCACTTCTCCAAAATAAGAGGATGGATAGGACCTCCTGTGATATCCCACAGTATATAAAATAAAAGGCAACAACGAGCCTGCAATAAAAGCTAGAAATGGACGGATCCTGTGATATCCCACAGTTAAATTAGAATTAAGAAATTTGTTAAAAGATTAATTTGTCGTCACTTCCCCAAAATAAGAGGATGGATAGGACGGTCCTATGATATCCCACAGTATATAAAATAAAAGGCACAACGAGCCTGCAATAAAAGCTAAAAATGGACGGATCCTGTGATATCCCACAGTTAAATTGAAATTAAGAAATTTGTTAAAAGATTAATTTGTCGGAACTTCTCCAAATAAGAGGATGGATAGGACCTCCTGTGATATCCCACAGTATATAAAATAAAAGGCAACAACGAGCCTGCAATAAAAGCTAGAAATGACGGATCCTGTGATATCCCACAGTTAAATTAGAATTAAGAAATTTGTTTTTAAAAGATTAATTTGTCGTCACTTCCCCAAAATAAGAGGATGGATAGGACAGTCCTATGATATCCCACAGTATATAAAAATAAAAGGCAACAACGAGGCCTGCACACAAAAGCTAAGAAATGGACGATCCTGTGATATCCCACAGTTAAATTAGAATTAAGAAATTTGTTAAAAGATGAATTGTCGGCACTTCCCCAAAATAAGAGATGGATAGGACGGTCCTATGATATCCCACAGTATATAAAAAAAAAGGCAACAACGAGCCTGCAATAAAAGCTAAAAATGGGCGGATCCTGTGATATCCCCACAGTTAAATTAGGAATTAAGAAATTTGGTTAAAAGATTAATTTGTCGGCACTTCTCCAAATAAGAGGATGGATAGGAGCTCCTGTGATATCCCACAGTATATAAAATAAAAGGCAACAAACGAGCCGCAATAAAAGCTAAAAATGGACGGATCCTGTGATATCCCACAGTTAAATTAGAATTAAGAAATTTGTTAAAAGATTATTCTGTCGGCACTTCTCCAAAATAAGAGGATGGATAGGACGGTCCTGTGATATCCCACAGTATATAAAATATAAGGCAACAACGAGCCTGCAATAAAAGCTAGAAATGGACGGATCCTGTGATATCCCACAGTTAAATTAGAATTAAGAAATTTGTTAAAAGAATTATTTGTCGGCACTTCTCCACAATAAGAGGATGGATAGGACGGTCCTGTGATATCCCACAGTACTATAAAATAAAAGGCAACAACGAGCCTGCCATAAAAGCTAAAAATGGACGGATCCTGTGATATCCCACAGTTAAAATTAGAATTAAGAAATTTTTGTTAAAAGACTAATTTGTCGGCACTTCTCCAAAATAAGAGGATGGATAGGACGCTCCTGTGATATCCCACAGTATATAAAATAAAAGGGCAACAACGAGCCTGCAATAAAAGCTATAAATGGACGGACGGATCCTGTGATATCCCACAGTTAAATTAGAATTAAGAAATTTTGTTAAAAGATTAATTTGGTCGGCACTTCTCCAAAATAAGAGGATGGATAGGACGCTCCTGTGATATCCCACAGTATATAAAATAAAAGGCAACAACGAGCCTGCAATAAAAGCTAAAAATGGACGGACGATCCTGTGATATCCCACAGTTAAATTAGAATTAAGAAACTTTTGTTAAAAGATTAATTTGTCGGCACTTCTCCAAAATAAGAGGATGGATAGGACCTCCTGTGATATCCCACAGTATATAAAATAAAAGGCAACAACGAGCCTGCAATAAAGCTAGAAATGGACGGATCCTGTGATATCCCACAGTTAAATTAGAATTAAGAAATTTGTTAAAAGATTAATTTGTCGGCACTTCTCCAAAATAAGAGGATGGATAGGACGGGTCCTGTGATATCCCACAGTATATAAAATAAAAGGCAACAACGGGCCTGCAATAAAAGCTAAAAATGGACGGATCCTGTGATATCCCACAGTTAAATTAGAATTAAGAAATTTGTTAAAAGAATAATTTGTCGGCACTTCTCCAAAATAAGAGGATGGATAGGACGGTCCTGTGATATCCCACAGTATATAAAATAAAAGGCAACAACGGGCCTGCAATAAAAGCTAAAAATGGACGGATCCTGTGATATCCCACAGTTAAATTAGAATTAAGAAATTTGTTAAAAGATTAATTTGTCGGCACTTCTCCAAAATAAGAGGATGGATAGGACGGTCCTGTGATATCCCACAGTATATAAAATAAAAGGCAACAACGAGCCTGCCATAAAAGCTATAAATGGACGGACGGATCCTGTGATATCCCACAGTTAAATTAGAATTAAGAAATTTGTTTAAAGATTAATTTGTCGGCACTTTCTCCAAAATAAGAGGATGGATAGGACGGTCCTGTGATATCCCACAGTATATAAAATAAAACGCAACAACGAGCCTGCCATAAAAGCTATAAATGGACGGACGGATCCTGTGATATCCCACAGTTAAATTAGAATTAAGAAAATTTGTTAAAGATTAATTTGTCGGCACTTCTCCAAAATAAGAGGATGGATAGGACGGTCCTGTGATATCCCACAGTATATAAAATAAAAGGCAACAACGAGCCTGCAATAAAAGCTAGAAATGGACGGATCCTGTGATATCCCACAGTTAAATTAGAATTAAGAAATTTGTTAAAAGATTAATTTGTCGGCACTTCTCCAAAATAAGAGGATGGATAGGACGGTCCTGTGATATCCCACAGTATATAAAATAAAAGGCAACAACGAGCCTGCCATAAAAGCTAGAAATGGACGGATCCTGTGATATCCCACAGTTAAATTAGAATTAAGAAATTTGTTAAAAGATTAATTTGTCGGCACTTCTCCAAAATAAGAGGATGGATAGGACCTCCTGTGATATCCCACAGTATATAAAATAAAAAGCAACAACGAGCCTGCCATAAAAGCTAGAAATGGACGGATCCTGTGATATCCCACAGTTAAATTAGAATTAAGGAATTTGTTAAAAGATTAATTTGTCGGCACTTCTCCAAAATAAGAGGATAGCTAGGACGGTCCTGTAGTATCCCACAGTATATAACGTAAAAGGTAACAACGAGCCTGCAAGAAAAGCTAGAAATGGACGGATCCTGTGATATCCCACAGTTAAATTAGAATTAAGAAATTTGTTAAAAGATTAATTTGTCGGCACTTCTCCAAAATAAGACGATGGATAGGACGGTCGTGTGATATCCCACAGTATATAAAATAAAAGGCAACAACGAGCCTGCCATAAAAGCTAGAAATGGACGGATCCTGTGATATCCCACAGTTAAATTAGAATTAAGAAATTTGTTAAAAGTTTAATTTGTCGGCAATTCTCCAAAATAAGAGGATGGATAGGACGGTCCTGTGATATCCCACAGTATATAAAGTAAAAGGTAACAACGAGGCTGCAATATAAGCTAGAAATGGACGGATCCTGTGATATCCCACAGTTACATTAGAATTAAGAAATTTGTTAAAAGTTAAATTTGTCGGCACTTCTCCAAAATAAGAGCATGGATAGGACGGTCCTGTGATATCCCACAGTATATAAAAAAAAGGCAACAACGAGCCTGCCATAAAAGCTAGAATTGGACGGACGGATCCTGTGATATCCCGCAGTTAAATTAGAATTAAGAAATTTGTTAAAAGATTAATTTGTCGGCACTTCTCCAAAATAAGAGGATGGATAGGACCTCCTGTGATATCGCACAGTATATAAAATAAAAGGCAACAACGAGCCTGCAATAAAAGCTAGAAATGGACGGATCCTGTGATATCCCACAGTTAAATTAGAATTAAGAAATTTGTTAAAAGATTAATTTGTCGGCACTTCTCCAAAATAAGAGGATGGATAGGACGGTCCTATGATATCCCACAGTATATAAAATAAAAGGCAACAACGAGCCTGCAATAAAAGCTAAAAATGGACGGATCCTGTGATATCCCACAGTTAAATTAGAATTAAGAAATTTGTTAAAAGATTAATTTGTCGGCACTTCTCCAAAATAAGAGGATGGATAGGACGGTCCTATGATATCCCACAGTATATAAAATAAAAGGCAACAACGAGCCTGCAATAAAAGCTAAAAATGGACGGATCCTGTGATATTCCACAGTTAAATTAGAATTAAGAAATTTGTTAAAAGATTAATTTGTCGGCACTTCTCCAAAATAAGAGGATGGATAGGACGGTCCTATGATATCCCACAGTATATAAAATAAAAGGCAACAACGAGCCTGCAATAAAAGCTAAAAATGGACGGATCCTGTGATATTCCACAGTTAAATTAGAATTAAGAAATTTGTTAAAAGATTAATTTGTCGGCACTTCTCCAAAATAAGAGGATGGATAGGACGGTCGTGTGATATCCCACAGTATATAAAATAAAAGGCAACAACGAGCCTGCCATAAAAGCTAGAAATGGACGGATCCTGTGATATCCCACAGTTAAATTAGAATTAAGAAATTTGTTAAAAGATTAATTTGTCGGCACTTCTCCAAAATAAGAGGATGGATAGGACCTCCTGTGATATCCCACAGTATATAAAATAAAAGGCAACAACGAGCCTGCAATAAAAGCTAGAAATGGACGGATCCTGTGATATTCCACAGTTAAATTAGAATTAAGAAATTTGTTAAAAGATTAATTTGTCTGCACTTCTCCAAAATAAGAGGATGGATAGGACGGTCCTATGATATCCCACAGTATATAAAATAAAAGGCAACAACGAGCCTGCAATAAAAGCTAAAAATGGACGGATCCTGTGATATCCCACAGTTAAATTAGAATTAAGAAATTTGTTAAGAGATTAATTTGTCGGCACTTCTCCAAAATAAGAGGATGGATAGGACGGTCCTATGATATCCCACAGTATATAAAATAAAAGGCAACAACGAGTCTGCAATAAAAGCTAAAAATGGACGGATCCTGTGATATCCCACAGTTAAATTAGAATTAAGAAATTTGTTAAAAGATTAATTTGTCGGCACTTCTCCAAAATAAGAGGATGGATAGGACGGTCGTGTGATATCCCACAGTATATAAAATAAAAGGCAACAACGAGCCTGCAATAAAAGCTAAAAATGGACGGATCCTGTGATATCCCACAGTTAAATTAGAATTAAGAAATTTGTTAAAAGATTAATTTGTCGGCACTTCTCCAAAATAAGAGGATGGATAGGACGGTCCTATGATATCCCACAGTATATAAAATAAAAGGCAACAACGAGTCTGCAATAAAAGCTAAAAATGGACGGATCCTGTGATATCCCACAGTTAAATTAGAATTAAGAAATTTGTTAAAAGATTAATTTGTCGGCACTTCTCCAAAATAAGAGGATGGATAGGACCTCCTGTGATATCCCACAGTATATAAAATAAAAGGCAACAACGAGCCTGCAATAAAAGCTAGAAATGGACGGATCCTGTGATATCCCACAGTTAAATTAGAATTAAGAAATTTGTTAAAAGATTAATTTGTCGTCACTTCCCCAAAATAAGAGGATGGATAGGACGGTCCTATGATATCCCACAGTATATAAAATAAAAGGCACAACGAGCCTGCAATAAAAGCTAAAAATGGACGGATCCTGTGATATCCCACAGTTAAATTAGAATTAAGAAATTTGTTAAAAGATTAATTTGTCGGAACTTCTCCAAAATAAGAGGATGGATAGGACCTCCTGTGATATCCCACAGTATATAAAATAAAAGGCAACAACGAGCCTGCAATAAAAGCTAGAAATGGACGGATCCTGTGATATCCCACAGTTAAATTAGAATTAAGAAATTTGTTAAAAGATTAATTTGTCGTCACTTCCCCAAAATAAGAGGATGGATAGGACGGTCCTATGATATCCCACAGTATATAAAATAAAAGGCACAACGAGCCTGCAATAAAAGCTAAAAATGGACAGATCCTGTGATATCCCACAGTTAAATTAGAATTAAGAAATTTGTTAAAAGATGAATTTGTCGGCACTTCCCCAAAATAAGAGGATGGATAGGACGGTCCTATGATATCCCACAGTATATAAAATAAAAGGCAACAACGAGCCTGCAATAAAAGCTAAAAATGGGCGGATCCTGTGATATCCCACAGTTAAATTAGGATTAAGAAATTTGTTAAAAGATTAATTTGTCGGCACTTCTCCAAAATAAGAGGATGGATAGGAGCTCCTGTGATATCCCACAGTATATAAAATAAAAGGCAACAACGAGCCGCAATAAAAGCTAAAAATGGACGGATCCTGTGATATCCCACAGTTAAATTAGAATTAAGAAATTTGTTAAAAGATTAATTTGTCGGCACTTCTCCAAAATAAGAGGATGGATAGGACCTCCTGTGATATCCCACAGTATATAAAATATAAGGCAACAACGAGCCTGCAATAAAAGCTAGAAATGGACGGATCCTGTGATATCCCACAGTTAAATTAGAATTAAGAAATTTGTTAAAAGAATAATTTGTCGGCACTTCTCCAAAATAAGAGGATGGATAGGACGGTCCTGTGATATCCCACAGTATATAAAATAAAAGGCAACAACGGGCCTGCAATAAAAGCTAAAAATGGACGGATCCTGTGATATCCCACAGTTAAATTAGAATTAAGAAATTTTTGTTAAAAGACTAATTTGTCGGCACTTCTCCAAAATAAGAGGATGGATAGGACCTCCTGTGATATCCCACAGTATATAAAATAAAAGGCAACAACGAGCCTGCAATAAAAGCTATAAATGGACGGACGGATCCTGTGATATCCCACAGTTAAATTAGAATTAAGAAATTTTTGTTAAAAGATTAATTTGTCGGCACTTCTCCAAAATAAGAGGATGGATAGGACCTCCTGTGATATCCCACAGTATATAAAATAAAATGCAACAACGAGCCTGCAATAAAAGCTATAAATGGACGGACGGATCCTGTGATATCCCACAGTTAAATTAGAATTAAGAAACTTTTGTTAAAAGACTAATTTGTCGGCACTTCTCCAAAATAAGAGGATGGATAGGACCTCCTGTGATATCCCACAGTATATAAAATAAAAGGCAACAACGAGCCTGCAATAAAAGCTAGAAATGGACGGATCCTGTGATATCCCACAGTTAAATTAGAATTAAGAAATTTGTTAAAAGATTAATTTGTCGGCACTTCTCCAAAATAAGAGGATGGATAGGACGGTCCTGTGATATCCCACAGTATATAAAATAAAAGGCAACAACGGGCCTGCAATAAAAGCTAAAAATGGACGGATCCTGTGATATCCCACAGTTAAATTAGAATTAAGAAATTTTTGTTAAAAGACTAATTTGTCGGCACTTCTCCAAAATAAGAGGATGGATAGGACCTCCTGTGATAACCCACAGTATATAAAATAAAAGGCAACAACGAGCCGCAATAAAAGCTAAAAATGGACGGATCCTGTGATATCCCACAGTTAAATTAGAATTAAGAAATTTGTTGAAAGATTAATTTGTCGGCACTTCTCTAAAATAAGAGGATGGATAGGACCTCCTGTGATATCCCACAGTATATAAAATAAAAGGCAACAACGAGCCGCAATAAAAGCTAAAAATGGACGGATCCTGTGATATCCCACAGTTAAATTAGAATTAAGAAATTTGTTAAAAGATTAATTTGTCGGCACTTCTCCAAAATAAGAGGATGGATAGGACCTCCTGTGATATCCCACAGTATATAAAATAAAAGGCAACAACGAGCCTGCAATAAAAGCTAGAAATGGACGGATCCTGTGATATCCCACAGTTAAATTAGAATTAAGAAATTTGTTAAAAGGTTAATTTGTCGTCACTTCCCCAAAATAAGAGGATGGATAGGACGGTCCTATGATATCCCACAGTATATAAAATAAAAGGCACAACGAGCCTGCAATAAAAGCTAAAAATGGACGGATCCTGTGATATCCCACAGTTAAATTAGAATTAAGAAATTTGTTAAAAGATTAATTTGTCGGCACTTCTCCAAAATAAGAGGATGGATAGGACGGTCCTGTGATATCCCACAGTATATAAAATAAAAGGCAACAACGAGCCTGCAATAAAAGCTAGAAATGGACGGATCCTGTGATATCCCACAGCTAAATTAGAATTAAGAAATTTGTTAAAAGATTAATTTGTCGACACTTCTCCAAAATAAGAGGATGGATAGGACGGTCCTGTGATATCCCACAGTATATAAAATAAAAGGCAACAACGGGCCTGCAATAAAAGCTAAAAACGGACGGATCCTGTGATATCCCACAGTTAAATTAGAATTAAGAAATTTTTGTTAAAAGATTAATTTCTCGGCAGTTCTCCAAAATAAGAGGATGGATAGGACGGTCATGTGATATCCCACAGTATATAAAATAAAAGGCAACAACGAGCCTGCAATAAAAGCTAGAAATGGACGGATCCTGTGATATCCCACAGTTAAATTAGAATTAAGAAATTTGTTAAAAGATTAATTTGTCGGCACTTCTCCAAAATAAGAGGATGGATAGGACGGTCCTGTGATATCCCACAGTATATAAAATAAAAGGCAACAACGGGCCTGCAATAAAAGCTAAAAATGGACGGATCCTGTGATATCCTACAGTTAAATTAGAATTAAGAAATTTTTGTTAAAAGATTAATTTGTCGGCACTTCTCCAAAATAAGGGGATGGATAGGACCTCCTGTGATATCCCACAGTATATAAAATAAAAGGCAACAACGAGCCTGCAATAAAAGCTATAAATGGACGGACGGATCCTGTGATATCCCACAGTTAAATTAGAATTAAGAAATTTTTGTTAAAAGATTCATTTGTCGGCACTTCTCCAAAATAAGAGGATGGATAGGCCGGCCTTGTGATATCCCACAGTATATAAAATAAAAGGTAACAATGAGCCTGCCATAAAAGCTACAAATTGACGGATCCTGTGATATCCCACAGTTAAAATGGAATTAAGAAAATTGTTCAAAGAGTGATTTGTCGGCGACCTCGGAATAATTAGTATATAATATAAACTGGCACACAATTTTTCAAAGTATAATTTGCCGTTCCCTGCCATAAAAGCCGTAATAGACTCCAAAAATTACAAAACAGAATAATATAATATCCCACTATAACGAACAGGACGGTCCTGTGATATCCCACAGTTAAAATAGAATTTAAAAAAAATGTTAAAAATGTTTAATTAGTCTGCCGTATAGAAACATAAGTCTTAGCCGACTCCAAAAATTAATCGGTATATAAAATAAAAGGAACGGGACTGATCCTGTGAAATCCCACAGTCAAAATGGAATTGAGAAAATTGTTCAATGTTTAATTTGGCGGCCACCTCGCAATAAATGGTATGTAATATAAACTGGCTGCAAAATTTTTCAAAGTTTAATAAGTAGTTCCCTGCCATAAAAGCTGGAGTAGACTCCAAAAACTACAAAACATAAATAATTTATATAAACCGGCTATAATGAACGGGACTGATCCTGTGAAATCTGACAGTTAAAATGGAAATAAGAAAACTGTTCAAAATTTAATTTGTCGGCGACCTCGCAATTAATGGTATATAATATAAACTGGCTACAAAATTTTTCAAGTTTTAAATTGTAGTTCTCTGCCATAAAAGCTAGAATAGACTGCAAAAATTACAAAACAGAAATAAAATCCGGTTATAATAAATAGGACCGTCTTGTGATATCCCACAGTTAAAATTTGTTGAAAGTTTAATTTGTCGGCACTTCTCCAAAATAAGAGCAGGCCGACTCCAAAAAATTAATCGGTATATAATATAAACAGGCAACAACTAGCGCGAAGTGACACGAACGGACTATGAAGAAATATTTATAATTTTTTTACGGGATTCCAATAGGCTCAAAAATTCGTTGAAAAAAGTTTGTGTGAAATTCTGTGGCAAAAAATTGAAGCGTATGAATATTTTATAAATACAAGCTCTTTAAGAGATTCAATAAGCAGATGATTACTAAAAATTAACTACGTCTTGTTATTCATGATTTACCAATAACTCTTATAGTAAATATTGACGAATGCTCTGCCATCTATGTCGGAGAGTTTCAATAAAGACGAGCAGAAATTTATACGTTTTAAAATTGATTGATTTCTCAGCGGTCCGGAACATTTAAATAATTAGCATGGGAAATAGCGATAACGTTTTTTTCCTCTAACTTTTAGCAGTGATATCATTTATTTCATACTAAGATGAGTTTTATATGTTTACGTTATTAAATTGAGTGTGGAAACAATCACGAACTCTTTGCCATATGACATAAGAACTGAAATGTAGTGTGTGGCGTCTCAATTTAACACACGAAGCAAAGATAATTCTTAACTACCTTTTATTATACACCATTCCGAACTTCTTGACTGGTTGTGTTATGTTTGAACCCAATTTACGAATGTCTTAATGTAATATTTTATATTACTATCGGTCAATATTTCCTGATTTTCAGGACTACTGTACTATTATATATACTTTTAAACATTTAATTGCCAATAAATAATTAACTTAATATTGTAATTGTGTCGGCCGCGGTGTGCTAATGGTTATGTTCCTTGTCTTTAATTCCGAGGGATTCAGGTTCAGACCCGGCGGCTATTTAGGATACAAAAATTCAAGAGCCAGTTCTTCGGAAGGGACTTTTAGCCGTGGTTCCCTACTTCGAAGATTTTCAGGCTCTCAAAAGAACCACAATCTGAATCATAGAGGCATCTTTACAAAATTTGGCACCCGTTCCCTCCCAAGTAAAACAGTTACCCACTAGGTGCCTCATTGTGGCGATATGCCGACCCCACTTCGTTCGCTGACATCTTTTTTTTTGGGAATTTTCCTCATCAATGAGGGTTTTCTCCAACCAATCTTAGTAATTAACATGAATTATATATATATATATATATATATATATATATGTATATGACTACGGACTTCCATACTATCAGTTTACAACAAACATTCACAAATTTCCCTTAATTAAGGTTCTCCATCGTTCTCTGTCCTCTGTGTCTTCATCCGTTACACCAAATTTCCTCATTGCATTTTGAATGTTATTCTTGCAGGTTGTTTTTGGTCTTCTTTTTCTGCTCTTTCTTTAAATTTCCTATGTATAGACAGCCCTTGGTAGTCTTCCATCCTGCATTCTTCTTACGTGTCCATATCATTTTAGCCTTCTGTGTTCAATCTCATCCATTATATTCCTTTCTACAATCATCCATTTTATAATTTCTCTATTTAAATTTAAGTGGTTTATATTTATATAAAATCTTATTATATAATTATTTCTTTTTATTTCAAGTTTATATAAGTTATTACTATTTATATTTCCAATTTTTTTCCTCTCAAGATTTTCTGGCAGCTCTTCATCCATTTCAACTTAAGTTATTCTGATGACATGTTGTGTCCATCTCCAAACCTCAGATCCATATAACATTATACGTTCTAGTATGGACTTATGAATTAGTTGTTCTGTTCTGCTAAAGATGTTTTTACTCCATAATATAGAGTTTAACATTCCTATGTGGTTTCTTCCATTACTAATCCTTTTTTGCTATTTCTCTACTTGATGTTCCATCTTTTTCTATTATTGATCTCTAATAACAGAATCTATAGCTCTTCTTTATCATTATCCCATCAAAATACAATTCAACTCGGTCATCTGTTACATACTCTATTTTGTTGATTTTCAATCCCCATTTCTGATATGTTGTTGACAACTGATTACACATATAATTTGCATTTCTCCATCCTGGGTTACAATTATCGGATCGTTGGCAAAAAGAAAGTTAAGTAGATATCATCTTTCTGTTAATTCTAGTCCCATTTTTGCACACATACGTGATCATTCTACTAAACAAATGTCTATATATAAATTATTTTAAACAGTGTTGATGACATGGGACATCCTTGTACCAATCCTGTACTGGTTCGTTGAGACCTATAGGAAAATTAGATTAGTTAAAACAATTCTCCTCACGGGGAAGATCGGGGTATATAGTTTAATATTGTAATAGCCTCATTATTCAAAAAATGTCCTGATCAAAAAAACATTTTAATTCAATAAAATTTTACATTTATATTACATTAGTTTCCTGAATTCTTTTATAACGTCTTTATTTACAAATTTACTTATAACTTATGTGTTTACGTATTTGTAAACAATTTTATTTATATACTTTTGTAAGCATTAATCATCACAGATACGTAATTATGTGTTTCTTTTTATACATTTATTTATCGTTTGTAATGGGAGTAAAGGCGGCCATCAGCCAGGACTGACTACGCGGCTCAAATCCAGTGACAATTGCAGAGAAAATTGGGAGCCTTAACCTCCTACTTCCCAGAGGATCTCCAAATGTCTATAGTGAGATCACTTTTATTAGATGGATAGATCATGGGTTGATTAATGTCTTTGACATCTTGTAGTTCCCTGCCATAAAAGCTAGAATAGACTCCAAAAATTACAAAACAAAAATAATTTATATAAACAGGCTATAATGAACGGGACTGATCCTGTGAAAATCCACAGTTAAAATGGAATTAAGAAAACTGTTCAAAGAATAATTTGTTGGCATATCCCAATATATGGTATATAATATAAACTGGCAACACTTTTTTTTAAGTTTGATAAGTCGTTCCCTGCAATAAAAGTTAGAACTGGACGGATCCTGTGATATCCCACAGTTAAAATAGAATTAAGAAAATTGTTAAACTTTTTAATTGTCTGCCGCACTCCAATAAATGGTATATAATATAAACTGGCAATAACATTCTTCAAAGTATAATATGTCGTTCCCTGCAATAAAAGTTAGAACTGGACGGATCCTGTGATATCCCACACTTAAAATAGAATTAAGAAAATTGTTAAACTTTTTAATTGTCTGCCGCACTCCAATAAATGGTATATAATATAAACTGGCAACACATTTTTTTAAGTTAGATAAGTCGTTCCCTGCAATAAAAGTTAGAACTGGACGGATCCTGTGATATCCCACAGTTAAAATAGAATTAAGAAAATTGTTAAACTTTTTAATTGTCTGCCGCACTCCAATAAATGGTATATAATATAAACTGGCAATAACATTCTTCAAAGTATAATATGTCGTTCCCTGCAATAAAAGTTAGAACTGGACGGATCCTGTGATATCCCACACTTAAAATAGAATTAAGAAAATTGTTAAACTTTTTAATTGTCTGCCGCACTCCAATAAATGGTATATAATATAAACTGGCAACACATTTTTTTAAGTTTGATAAGTCGTTCCCTGCAATAAAAGTTAGAACTGGACGGATCCTGTGATATCCCACAGTTAAAATAGAATTAAGAAAATTGTTAAACTTTTTAATTGTCTGCCGCACTCCAATAAATGGTATATAATATAAACCGGCAATAACATTCTTCAAAGTATAATATGTCGTTCCCTGCAATAAAAGTTAGAACTGGACGGATCCTGTGATATCCCACAGTTAAAATAGAATTAAGAAAATTGTTAAACTTTTTAATTGTCTGCCGCACTCCAATAAATGGTATATAATATAAACTGGCAATAACATTCTTCAAAGTATAATATGTCGTTCCCTGCAATAAAAGTTAGAACTGGACGGATCCTGTGATATCCCACAGTTAAAATAGAATTAAGAAATTGTTAAACTTTTTAATTGTCTGCCGCACTCCAATAAATGGTATATAATATAAACTGGCAATAACATTCGTCAAAGTATAATATGTCGTTCCCTGCAATAAAAGTTAGAACTGGACGGATCCTGTGATATCCCACAGTTAAATTAGAATTAAGAAAATTGTTAAACTTTTTAATGTCTGCCGCACTCCAATAAATGGTATATAATATAAACTGGCAATAACATTCTTCAAAGTATAATATGTCGTTCCCTGCAATAAAAGTTAGAACTGGACGGATCCTGTGATATCCCACAGTTAAAATAGAATTAAGAAAATTGTTAAACTTTTTAATTGTCTGCCGCACTCCAATAAATGGTATATAATATAAACTGGCAATAACATTCGTCAAAGTATAACATGTCGTTCCCTGCAATAAAAGTTAGAACTGGACGGATCCTGTGATATCCCACAGTTAAATTAGAATTAAGAAAATTGTTAAACTTTTTAATTGTCTGCCGCACTCCAATAAATGGTATATAATATAAACTGGCAACACTTTTTTTTAAGTTTGATAAGCCGTTCCCTGCAATAAAAGTTAGAACTGGACGGATCCTGTGATATCCCACAGTTAAAATAGAATTAAGAAAATTGTTAAACTTTTTATTGTCTGCCGCACTCCAATAAATGGTATATAATATAAACTGGCAATAACATTCTTCAAAGTATAATATGTCGTTCCCTGCAATAAAAGTTAGAACTGGACGGATCCTGTGATATCCCACAGTTAAATTAGAATTAAGAAAATTGTTAAACTTTTTAATTGTCTGCCGCACTCCAATAAATGGTATATAATATAAACTGGCAATAACATTCTTCAAAGTATAATATGTCGTTCCCTGCAATAAAAGTTAGAACTGGACGGATCCTGTGATATCCCACAGTTAAAATAGAATTAAGAAAATTGTTAAACTTTTTAATTGTCTGCCGCACTCCAATAAATGGTATATAATATAAACTGGCAATAACATTCTTCAAAGTATAATATGTCGTTCCCTGCAATAAAAGTTAGAACTGGACGGATCCTGTGATATCCCACACTTAAAATAGAATTAAGAAAATTGTTAAACTTTTTAATTGTCTGCCGCACTCCAATAAATGGTATATAATATAAACTGGCAATAACATTCTTCAAAGTATAATATGTCGTTCCCTGCAATAAAAGTTAGAACTGGA
The DNA here is from genome assembly GCA_030220185.1 of Diploptera punctata. NCBI lineage: Eukaryota > Metazoa > Arthropoda > Insecta > Blattodea > Blaberidae > Diploptera > Diploptera punctata. Next base: position 67,156 of record JASPKZ010009043.1, read on the forward strand.
CGGATCCTGTGATATCCCACAGTTAAAATAGAATTAAGAAAATTGTTAAACTTTTTAATTGTCTGCCGCACTCCAATAAATGGTATATAATATAAACTGGCAATAACATTCGTCAAAGTATAATATGTCGTTCCCTGCAATAAAGTTAGAACTGGACGGATCCTGTGATATCCCACAGTTAAATTAGAATTAAGAAAATTGTTAAACTTTTTAATTGTCTGCCGCACTCCAATAAACGGTATATAATATAAACTGGCAACACTTTTTTTTAAGTTTGATAAGCCGTTCCCTGCAATAAAAGTTAGAACTGGACGGATCCTGTGATATCCCACAGTTAAAATAGAATTAAGAAAATTGTTAAACTTTTTAATTGTCTGCCGCACTCCAATAAATGGTATATAATATAAACTGGCAATAACATTCTTCAAAGTATAATATGTCGTTCCCTGCAATAAAAGTTAGAACTGGACGGATCCTGTGATATCCCACAGTTAAAATAGAATTAAGAAAATTGTTAAACTTTTTAATTGTGTGCCGCACTCCAATAAATGGTATATAATATAAACTGGCAATAACATTCTTCAAAGTATAATATGTCGTTCCCTGCAATAAAAGTTAGAACTGGACGGATCCTGTGATATCCCACACTTAAAATAGAATTAAGAAAATTGTTAAACTTTTTAATTGTCTGCCGCACTCCAATAAATGGTATATAATATAAACTGGCAACACATTTTTTTAAGTTTGATAAGTCGTTCCTGCAATAAAAGTTAGAACTGGACGGATCCTGTGATATCCCACAGTTAAAATAGAATTAAGAAAATTGTTAAACTTTTTAATTGTCTGCCGCACTCCAATAAATGGTATATAATATAAACCGGCAATAACATTCTTCAAAGTATAATATGTCGTTCCCTGCAATAAAAGTTAGAACGGACTGGACGGATCCTGTGATATCCCACAGTTAAAATAGAATTAAGAAAATTGTTAAACGTTTTAATTGTCTGCCGCACTCCAATAAATGGTATATAATATAACTGGCAATAACATTCTTCAAAGTATAATATGTCGTTCCCTGCAATAAAAGTTAGAACTGGACGGATCCTGTGATATCCCACAGTTAAAATAGAATTAAGAAAATTGTTAAACGTTTTAATCGTCTGCCGCACTCCAATAAATGGTATATAATATAAACTGGCAATAACATTCTTCAAAGTATAATATGTCGTTCCCTGCAATAAAAGTTAGAACTGGACGGATCCTGTGATATCCCACAGTTAAAATAGAATTAAGAAAATTGTTAAACTTTTTAATTGTCTGCCGCACTCCAATAAATGGTATATAATATAAACTGGCAACACTTTTTTTTAAGTTTGATAAGCCGTTCCCTGCAATAAAAGTTAGAACTGGACGGATCCTGTGATATCCCACAGTTAAATTAGAATTAAGAAAATTGTTAAACTTTTTAATTGTCTGCCGCACTCCAATAAATGGTATATAATATAAACTGGCAACACTTTTTTTTAAGTTTGATAAGCCGTTCCCTGCAATAAAAGTTAGAACTGGACGGATCCTGTGATATCCCACAGTTAAATTAGAATTAAGAAAATTGTTAAACTTTTTAATTGTCTGCCGCACTCCAATAAATGGTATATAATATAAACTGGCAATAACATTCTTCAAAGTATAATATGTCGTTCCCTGCAATAAAAGTTAGAACTGGACGGATCCTGTGATATCCCACAGTTAAATTAGAATTAAGAAAATTGTTAAACTTTTTAATTGTCTGCCGCACTCCAATAAATGGTATATAATATAAACTGGCAATACATTCTTCAAAGTATAATATGTCGTTCCCTGCAATAAAAGTTAGAACTGGACGGATCCTGTGATATCCCACAGTTAAAATAGAATCAAGAAAATTGTTAAACTTTTTAATTGTCTGCCGCACTCCAATAAATGGTATATAATATAAACTGGCAACACTTTTTTTTAAGTTTGATAAGCCGTTCCCTGCAATAAAAGTTAGAACTGGACGGATCCTGTGATATCCCACAGTTAAATTAGAATTAAGAAAATTGTTAAACTTTTTAATTGTCTGCCGCACTCCAATAAATGGTATATAATATAAACTGGCAATAACATTCTTCAAAGTATAATATGTCGTTCCCTGCAATAAAAGTTAGAACTGGACGGATCCTGTGATATCCCACAGTTAAATTAGAATTAAGAAAATTGTTAAACTTTTTAATTGTCTGCCGCACTCCAATAAATGGTATATAATATAAAATGGCAATAACATTCTTCAAAGTATAATATGTCGTTCCCTGCAATAAAAGTTAGAACTGGACGGATCCTGTGATATCCCACAGTTAAAATAGAATTAAGAAAATTGTTAAACTTTTTAATTGTCTGCCGCACTCCAATAAATGGTATATAATATAAACTGGCAACACATTTTTTTAAGTTTGATAAGTCGTTCCCTGCAATAAAAGTTAGAACTGGACGGATCCTGTAATATCCCACAGTTAAAATAGAATTAAGAAAATTGTTAAACTTTTTAATTGTCTGCCGCACTCCAATAAATGGTATATAATATAAACTGGCAATAACATTCTTCAAAGTATAATATGTCGTTCCCTGCAATAAAAGTTAGAACTGGACGGATCCTGTGATATCCCACAGTTAAATTAGAATTAAGAAAATTGTTAAACTTTTTAATTGTCTGCCGCACTCCAATAAATGGTATATAATATAAACTGGCAATAACATTCTTCAAAGTATAATATGTCGTTCCCTGCAATAAAAGTTAGAACTGGACGGATCCTGTGATATCCCACACTTAAAATAGAATTAAGAAAATTGTTAAACTTTTTAATTGTCTGCCGCACTCCAATAAATGGTATATAATATAAACTGGCAACACATTTTTTAAGTTTGATAAGTCGTTCCCTGCAATAAAAGTTAGAACTGGACGGATCCTGTGATATCCCACAGTTAAAATAGAATTAAGAAAATTGTTAAACTTTTTAATTGTCTGCCGCACTCCAATAAATGGTATATAATATAAACCGGCAATAACATTCTTCAAAGTATAATATGTCGTTCCCTGCAATAAAAGTTAGAACTGGACGGATCCTGTGATATCCCACAGTTAAAATAGAATTAAGAAAATTGTTAAACGTTTTAATTGTCTGCCGCACTCCAATAAATGGTATATAATATAAACTGGCAATAACATTCTTCAAAGTATAATATGTCGTTCCCTGCAATAAAAGTTAGAACTGGACGGATCCTGTGATATCCCACAGTTAAAATAGAATTAAGAAAATTGTTAAACGTTTTAATCGTCTGCCGCACTCCAATAAATGGTATATAATATAAACTGGCAATAACATTCTTCAAAGTATAATATGTCGTTCCCTGCAATAAAAGTTAGAACTGGACGGATCCTGTGATATCCCACAGTTAAAATAGAATTAAGAAAATTGTTAAACTTTTTAATTGTCTGCCGCACTCCAATAAATGGTATATAATATAAACTGGCAACACTTTTTTTTAAGTTTGATAAGCCGTTCCCTGCAATAAAAGTTAGAACTGGACGGATCCTGTGATATCCCACAGTTAAATTAGAATTAAGAAAATTGTTAAACTTTTTAATTGTCTGCCGCACTCCAATAAATGGTATATAATATAAACTGGCAACACTTTTTTTTAAGTTTGATAAGCCGTTCCCTGCAATAAAAGTTAGAACTGGACGGATCCTGTGATATCCCACAGTTAAATTAGAATTAAGAAAATTGTTAAACTTTTTAATTGTCTGCCGCACTCCAATAAATGGTATATAATATAAACTGGCAATAACATTCTTCAAAGTATAATATGTCGTTCCCTGCAATAAAAGTTAGAACTGGACGGATCCTGTGATATCCCACAGTTAAATTAGAATTAAGAAAATTGTTAAACTTTTTAATTGTCTGCCGCACTCCAATAAATGGTATATAATATAAACTGGCAATAACATTCTTCAAAGTATAATATGTCGTTCCCTGCAATAAAAGTTAGAACTGGACGGATCCTGTGATATCCCACAGTTAAAATAGAATTAAGAAAATTGTTAAACTTTTTAATTGTCTGCCGCACTCCAATAAATGGTATATAATATAAACTGGCAATAACATTCTTCAAAGTATAATATGTCGTTCCCTGCAATAAAAGTTAGAACTGGACGGATCCTGTGATATCCCACAGTTAAATTAGAATTAAGAAAATTGTTAAACTTTTTAATTGTCTGCCGCACTCCAATAAATGGTATATAATATAAACTGGCAATAACATTCTTCAAAGTATAATATGTCGTTCCCTGCAATAAAAGTTAGAACTGGACGGATCCTGTGATATCCCACAGTTAAAATAGAATTAAGAAAATTGTTAAACTTTTTAATTGTCTCCCGCACTCCAATAAATGGTATATAATATAAACTGGCAATAACATTCGTCAAAGTATAATATGTCGTTCCCTGCAATAAAAGTTAGAACTGGACGGATCCTGTGATATCCCACAGTTAAATTAGAATTAAGAAAATTGTTAAACTTTTTAATTGTCTGCCGCACTCCAATAAATGGTATATAATATAAACTGGCAACACTTTTTTTTAAGTTTGATAAGCCGTTCCCTGCAATAAAAGTTAGAACTGGACGGATCCTGTGATATCCCACAGTTAAAATAGAATTAAGAAAATTGTTAAACTTTTTAATTGTCTGCCGCACTCCAATAAATGGTATATAATATAAACTGGCAATAACATTCTTCAAAGTATAATATGTCGTTCCCTGCAATAAAAGTTAGAACTGGACGGATCCTGTGATATCCCACAGTTAAAATAGAATTAAGAAAATTGTTAAACTTTTTAATTGTCTGCCGCACTCCAATAAATGGTATATAATATAAACTGGCAACACTTTTTTTTAAGTTTGATAAGCCGTTCCCTGCAATAAATGCTAGAACGGGACTGATCCTGTGTAATCCCACAGTTAAAATGGAATAAAAAAATTCGTTCAAATTTTAATTTGTCGGCATACCCCAATTAATGAAGAAGCCGACTCCAAAAATTAATCGGTATATAATATAAAGCGGCAATAACGAGCCGGAGTGACACGAACGGAATATGAAGAAATATTTATAATTTTTTTACGGGATTCCAATAGGTTCAAAAATTCGTTGACAAAAGTTGGTGTGAAATTCTGTGGCAAAAAAATTAAACCTTGTGAATATTTTATAAATACAAGCTATTTAAAAAATCCAATAAGCAGATAATTAAAAAAAAAGTTAACTACGTTTTATTATTCATGATTTACGAATAACTATTATAGTAAATATTGACGAACGTTCTGCCATCTATGTCGGAGAGTTTTAATAAACACAAACTCGAGCAGAAATTTATACGTTTTAAAATTTATCGATTTCTCTGCGGTCCGTAACATTTATATAATTAGAATGGGAAATAGAGATAATGCTTTTTTGCCTTAACTTTTGGCAGTAATATTAATTATATCATACTAAGATGAGTTTTATATGTTTACGTTATTAAATTGAGTGTGGAAACAATCACGAACTCTTTGCCATATGACATAGAACTAAAATGTAGTGTAAGGCGTCTCATTTTAACACACGAAGCAATGATAATTCTTAACTACCTTTTATTATATACCATTCCGAACTTCTTGGCTGGTTCTGTTATGTTTGAACGCAAATTCCGTATTACTTAATATAATGTGCTATATTGACAGGTGAATGGAGAAGACTTCATAACAATGAACTACATGGTCTTTATAGGAAACCAGATATAATAAGAACAGTTAAGTCTCGTAGACTGCGATGGGCAGGACATGTTGCGCATATGGGGATTGAAAGACGTGCATGGAAACTTCTTGTAGGAGAAATGCCAAAGAGGGGAAACGCCCAGTGGGTAGACCAAGAACGCGGTGGGAGAATAACATATGACTATGATTTGAGGGAAGTAAGATTGATACAGGCGATGATTGGACCACATTAGCACAGGGATAGGGATGTCTGGGGAGATCTTAATGAAATACCGCGCGGCCATGAACATACGGGTTCGAAAGTGCCAGTGAGTAAGTAAGTAATATTCTATATTACTATCGGTCAATATTTACTGATTTTCAGGAGTACTGTATTATTATATGTACTTTTAAACATTCAATTGCCGATAAAAAAAATTAACTTAATATTGTAATTGTGTCGGCCGCGGTGTGCTAATATTCCTTGCCTCTAATTCCGAAGGATGCGGGTTCAAACCCAGCGGGTCGATGGCTATTTAGGATGCTTGGATGGCAGACGTTTACTGAATTGTTGAAAAAATATGTCCTCATCTATTGACTGTGCATAAATATCTTAACTGCTACGCAAAACAATGTCGCCTAACTTTATATCGTAATATTCTATTTTTACGTTGCTGGTTTTCGGTACGGGTACATAATATAAACCGGCTACAATGAGCAGAGAGCACTCTGTGAGACCCGTTCCAATGGTGTCGCTTTCAACTGAAACATCAGTGGACTTAATGCAGCTTTCTTCTTTAACAATAATGGTTAAAAGAAGAACGCTGGGGGACCGGATGCCATATTATGTACCACACAACTTCCAATACTATGTCATTATCCAACTTAAATATCTTGTAATACTAATAAAATTCATTGTTAAAACCGTTGAGGTGGAGGGTCATAAAATAAAATAAGTTAACATATAAATTCTTAGGTAAAATCCGTCGTCCTCAACTTATAAAATATATAATCTTTATGCCCGTAGGCCTTTCAGAATATCCGATTCATCTTCAGCAGGTCCCTCTTCGCTACAACATCAAGTTTGGATATTGGATACTGGATGTTGTAGCGAAGGGGGACTGCTGAAGATGGAACGGACGTTCTGAGAGGCCTACAGGCATAAAGATTACATTTTATAAGTTGAGGACAACGGATTTTACCTAAGAAGGTATATTTTAACTTATTTTATTTTATATCTTGTAATATATCTAATCGTCCGTCTAACTGGAGGTTTTACTGTATAGATTCGGCCTCATTGCACACCCGTTATACCAAAGCAAATACCTGTGTTGCAAATAACAATTGCGCTATAAAATCTTAAATTAGTTAAGTTCTGAGACCGATCTTTCACAGGTAGCGTTCTGAATTTACAGAATAAAGATGGCTGAAACGTATGTATCATTCTCATTAAGCGACAAAGTGAATGTGATTGAAGATAAATCTCCAAACATTTCCGGACCGATGCTCCAAAGTCAAGCTCTAGCTCATGTTAAATCCCTAAGGGAATAACGATTTCAAGGAATCTTTAGGTTGGCTGGACAGTTTTAAAAGACGATACAATGTAGCCTAGAATGGAATTTGCGGGAATCAAAGAATGTGGACGAAAATGTAGTTAGTGAGAGAAAACCGAAACTGCATACTTGAAATTTCAAGATACGCGCCTAGGATACATTTTTAACGCTGACGAAATGGGACTGTTTTTTTTCGCGCGTTACCGTCGAAGAAACTCAAACATACTATACTCCACTTTTCAACGGAAGCGGAGCTACAATTATTCCAAGGTACGTAAAAAGACATATACGGTACTCTATAATCTAAGATTATTAATAAGTTTTAGTTTTTATATAGTGCGGAATTTTGTCCAACGCGGAAAAAAATTGGTGTCATGCGATTCCACTTTGAGCAAGTTTTACTGTATATATATATATATATATATATTCTAGTAATAATGAGAATATATATAAGAAAAATGAATGTTTGTACTAGACTTGCTCGGTAGCGTAATCGATAGCGCACTGGGATATAAATCCAGAGGTCCGGGTTCAAGTTACGTCCGAGTATTTAATTTTCTTATCATGTAATATTAAGCTTGCATTGCTCAATGTCAAAAATTTAATTATAACATCGAAAAAGCGTCACTGCTATAAAGTAAAAATATTCTCTTTAATTTGCTTACTTGTGATAGGAGCTACTAGGTGGCAGTGGAGACCGAGTTCTCACTACATCTAGTAATAATGAGAATACATATAAGAAAAATGAATGTTTGTACTAGACTTGCTCGGTGGCGTAATCGATAGCGCACTGGGATATAAATCCAGAGGTCCGGGTTCAAGTTCCGTCCGAGCATTTAATTTTCTTATCATGTAATATTAAGCTTGCATTGCTCAATGTCAAAAATTTAATTATAACATCGAAAAAGCGTCACTGCTATAAAGTAAAAATATTCTCTTTAATTTGCTTACTTGTGATAGGAGCTACTAGGTGGCAGTGGAGACCGAGTTCTCACTACATCTAGTAATAATGAGAATATATAGAAGAAACATGAATGTTTGTAGTAGACTTGCTCGGTAGCGTAATCGGTAGCACACTGGGATATAAATCCAGAGGCCCGGGTTCAAGTCCCGTCCGAGCATATATTTGTCTTATCATGTCATATATATATATATATATATATATATATATATATATATATATATATAATATTGTAATGATCATTTGTGTGCCTAATGTAGGGTTGATGAATATTTATAAAAACAAATTAAACATATTTTCATAGGTATCGCCTTAATAGCTGGTTTCCTACGGAATTCGCTAACAACAATCAGACCCTAAAAAAGTGTAAAATTATTTATAGCAGTGAAATAATGATTACAGTTGTTTCATAAGATATTTATTGTGTGTCTTACAAAGCAGAATAATTGCTACGTCTGCAGGAATTGTCAGAAGTAGGTCACCAATGCTTTAGCCTCGAGCATTTGTATTGGCCTTAATTATTGTTGTAACAAGGAACATATTGAATAAGGAATGGCTGCGATAAGGCATGGCCAGTGGAGAGAAAATAATTGTAATTAACTGAATCTGACAGGGAATATTGAAAGAATGAACACAAACAAAAGTTCTTAGGAAAATTTTTGGACCAAAGAGAGATGAACAGACGCGTGAATGGAGAAGACAACATAACAATGAACTACATGGTCTTTATAGGAAGCCAGATATAAATGAGAACAGTTAAGTCTCGTAGACTGCGATGGGCAGGACATGTTGCACGTATGGGGAATGAAAGACGTGCATGGAAACTTCTTGTAGGAAAGCCAGAAGGAAAATGCCCAGTTGGTAGACCAAGAATGAGGTGGGAGAACAACACTAACTATGATTTGAGGGAAGTAGATTATACGGGGAATGATTGGAAAGCATTACCTCAGGATAGGGATGTATGGAGAGCTTATGTCCGCGCGGCCATGAACCTACAGGTTCGATAGTGCCAGTGAGTAAGTATGAACACAAACAGATATGAGAACAACTTTATCACAAAGAAACGTCAAGAAAAAGACGAGAATATTTTACCTTCCATAGTCAATGACAATGACAAATTATGGAATTAATGGTTTAGATGGTTAAACCACATCCAAAAGACATTATTTATAATGAGCAATTTATATGTTCAGTTAGTGTTTTCTTAAGAAAACCTTGTATTATTATGTAATTAATTGAATTGTTGTTTACTTGATGAAAATCCATAACTTATTTAATTAAATAAAAATTAAACTTACAGTTTGATGTGATTTTCATATTTATCAAAGTATAAACTAGTTACAGCTGTTTCGATACTTTGTACCTTCTTGAGACATGATAACAAATCAATGAAGTTTGTTATTATAGTACATAACAACAGTAACTATGCAACCATTTTTTTTACAATCTCTATTATATATATATTTTTTTTCTCAAATGCTCCAGGTTTGTCTTTCGACACTATTGGTTTGTCTCCTGACATGGCGTATTTGTAACCCACTTCTGAGGTTCGGGCGCCTGGAAGGTGGGGTTACGTTGCCCCGATGATATAATGGGTGATGAAGATAATGGTGCGCCAGGAGAGTCCCTAATCCTAAGCTTAACCTAAGAGGAATATGAATTATGATTGCGATGGCCATTCGGGGACCGTTTGGGCCTTAAAGGTTTCCTGACATTTGTCTTACAGGTGAGGAAAAACCCCGATAAAACCCTCACCAAGAAAAACTGTCCCGACCGGGGATCGAACCCGGGCCCTCTGCGTGACAAGGCAGCACGCTCCCCGCGACCACAGCGGTAAAAGAGGTAATTCATTCAAATATAGATGGGAATTTAACAGCTTATTACCACTTTTTAATGTATTTATCTCTACGACTTCTAAATGCATATAACAGAAATTTAGATAATTCAAAATATGCTAACCACCTACTCCAATATGATCATTGTTTTGATCCAAATTTTAAAATTTTACATGTTTGTGACAAAGGAAATAAGTTGGACCTTTTAGAAGTTGTACAGACCTCAACGGCAGTGTTGGCGCAGGAGTTCTTCAACACGGCGGATCTGGCGGAAGAGGCAACCCAATGCATACGGGAAGTAGATAAACGCTGCCTTGAGGTGAAAATGGATTTGCAAAAAGCTATGGGAGGAAAACCCAGACAGAAATTCTCCTGGTCCTCCAGGTTGGGAGTTTATGCTGTGGGCCAGCTCCCCACACATTAGAAAAAAAAAACAAAATGCTAAAAGACCAATCAAGTTAAAGTGGCACGGAAAAATCGTAGGCTTTGGAGGTTTGGCACGGGAAGAAGGCAGCAGCTGTAAAAAACCGAAGATAGATAGAATAGATTATTATTATTTTTTTATTATTATTATTATTATTATTCCATCCATATCAATTATGCCCGAAGGCAGGTCCTTCACTGCAATCATAGCATTTTCATGCTATGCTTGCAGCTTTACTAGGGAATTGTAGGTGTGGTAGCTTCCCGTTGCTTTCCACACCGGTGAAGGATGATGATGATAAGGATGATGATGATGATGCCCATATGAATTCGGGGACCGTTTGGGCCTTAAAATTTTCCTGACATTTGTCTTACCTCACCCAGAAAAACTGCCCCGACCGGGGATGGAACTCGGGCCATCTGCGTGAGAAGGGAGCACGCTACCTCGAGACCACAGCGGTGGACATTATTATTATTATTATTATTATTATTATTATTATTATTGAGCCAGTTTACAATCTATAAACATATTCTTACAAGCAAATAATTCATCAGTTACAGTATTTTATACTCGTACTTTTTCGAACCATTAAAAATCATTTATTTCTGTCCAACAATTACCCTTCTCTTTACTCCCAGCTCTTCATTAGTGTTGTTGATACTCTTTGCTGTGCTTGTAATTAGTCTTCCCATTTTTTCCCTCCTTTTTGGAATCCATTTAAATGTCACTGAAATACCCAGAAAGACCCATGCTTAATTTTTTTTGGGTGGATCTAGGCCCGCCTGCTAGCTACGTCACTGGTGACCAGAGAAATATAATAAAAATTAATGTAAAATAAATCAATAGATTGATGAATACAATAAAAGTATCTGACGCCAAAAACACACATTTCAAAAGTGAAAAATACTCAATAAAATTGCTTCAATGGGATATATCTTTAATAATAAAGCAACAGAAACTTTTATTGAATACAAAACTTTTTATTACAGCTCGTGTCTTGAACTAACAATATATCTGACATAACCTGTGTATCCACCGAGAAAGAATCTGTGTTTATATTGCCTGTGAATTCCCGCAGCGATTCCTTCTTCATCGACCGTGCTCCCCCAGCTTGTGTGCCCCGCGGTGTTGATTTCCCCCATCCCCTTCAGAAACAAACTTTCACATCATCAAAATAAAATCTTATTGAAATGTACACAGATCAAAACTACATCCCCTAAACTTTTATACCGGTACTTTTTTCCCTTCCAAAATACACCAATTTTTGTGAGGAAACAAAAAGTAGTTTTAAACTTATTCGATTCGCATTACTAAGAAAAATAAACAACTTATTGAATGATTTAATTAAACATCAATAAAACTAAACATATGGCCATACATAGAAATAAATAATATTGCAATGAAAATGAACTGTTAATGACAAATGAGGGAAATTTTGAGGAAGTGACTGAATTCAAATACATAGGAACAATAATCACAAATAGGAATGAGATGCACAAAGAAATTAAACATATGCTAAATTCTACAAATGCATGCTATTATGCATTACAGAGACTCTTGACGTCCCAACTCCTTTCAAAAAACGTTAAACAGAAAATATACACAACTATTATTCTACCAGTTATGTTATATGGATGCGAAACATGGAGTCTTACTTTAAGGGAGGAAAGGAGATTACGAGTATTTGAGAATAAAGTACTTACGAACATTTTTGGACCAAAGAGAGATGAACGGACAGGTGAATGGAGAAGACTGCATAGCAATGAACTACATGGTCTTTATAGGAAGCCAGATATAATAAGAACAGTTAAGTCTCGTAGACTGCGATGGGCAGGACATGTGGCACATTTGGAGAATGAAAGGGGTGCGTGGATGTTTCTTGTAGGAAAACCAGAGGGAAAACGCCCAGTTGGTAGACCAAGAATGAGGTGGGAGATAAGATTAACTATGATTTGAGGGAAGTTGATTATACAGGGAATGATTGGAAAGCATTAGCTCAGGATACAGATGTATGGAGAGCTTATGTCCGCGCGACCATGAACCTGCGGGTTCGATAGTGCCAGTGAGTAAGTAAGTGAGTAAGGAACGATAACTACAAACAAGAATTAGGTGCATAATGAATAGAAACAAATACTCAATTCTGGAAATTCATGTTATTATGCATTACAGGGACTCTTCTCGTCCTAACTTATTTATAAATATATTTAACTGAAAATATATAAGTGTTGTTCTCCCAGTTATATGAATGCGAAACATGGACTCTTACTTTAAGGGAGGAGAAAAGATTGCGAGTATCTGAGAACAAAATAACGCATAATAGCACGCATTTCCAGAATTGAGCCTATTTTTTATTTCTTTGTGCTTCTAATTCTTACTTGTGATTATTGTTCCTAGGTACTTGAATTCAACCACTTCCTAAAAATGTCTCTCATTTGTCATTAGCTGTCCATTTCCATTATAAAATGTATTTCTGTGTGTGAGATATATTTAGTTTTATTGATATTTACTTCCAGTCCCAATTTCTTACTGTTACTTAATAGTGTGTGCGTATTGGCCTCGCTATTGTCCAATAGTACTACATCAGCAGCATGAACTAATAGCTTATTAATACCATTGAGTTGTAGGCCTTCTTCATCTTCTAAAGATTTGATGGCATGCTCTAGTACAAAATTAAATAGTAGAGGAGATAGTGCATTCCCTTGCTTCAACCCATTGTGGATTTCAAAAAGTATCTGAAAACTGTTTGCCTATATCACCCTACTCGTTGTGCCATTTAGACACATTCGTATAAGTCTAACTAACTTTTTAGGAATTCCGAACTCCAGCAGGATAGCCTACTATATAAATTCCCCCTGTTAAATTGAATCGTATGCTTGAATCCACCAGGCTTAATAAATAAGATAAAAAGTTTAGGCAGGAGCCGCCATTGCATTAGGCAGATAATATTAGTATCAAACGTAATAATAAAGGGAACAATTTGAATTTAGTTATTAAATACACGTAGACTAACGGTATCTGAAAACTGTTTGCCTATATCACCCTACTCGTTGTGCCATTTAGACACATTCGTATAAGTCTAACTAACTTTTTAGGAATTCCGAACTCCAGCAGGATAGCCTACTATATAAATTCCCCCTGTTAAATTGAATCGTATGCTTGAATCCACCAGGCTTAATAAATAAGATAAAAAGTTTAGGCAGGAGCCGCCATTGCATTAGGCAGATAATATTAGTATCAAACGTAATAATAAAGGGAACAATTTGAATTTAGTTATTAAATACACGTAGACTAACGGTTTACAAGCAGGAAGTCTATAATATTGTAGAAAGGTGTTGGATCACACAAAATCAAAGGATAAATGGATTTTCTTGGTGTTGAAAATTGAAAGAGAATTCACAGTTTACGCACAAATTGTAAGCCTGTAGGTCAGTTTCAATGTTGCGCTTTTGATGTATCGTCTGGCTGCAGGGAAAAGGGTTGCATTTACATGTAATGAAAAGTTTATTGGACCGGCGTCATCAAGCATGTGCGCTCCTAAACAAACACACGTGTACTACATATTAACACGTTCACATTTTATAACTTTGCTTGACAAGAAATTTGTTATTCCATGAGCTCCCCCGAAAAAAAAAAAAAAAAAAAGGATATATCTAGGAAAGTGATTTTGAAAGTGTTTAAAGAAGGAGTAAAATATGGTGGTCTGAAATTATCAATTTTAAAAATCCATATTCTCATTTTTTTGGCTTAAAAATGGGCCTGCATCTATAGGGATCCTTTCAGGTAGTTTTATATACGATCCTATATTTGCTTACTTATTATAGGAGCTGCTAGATGGCAGAGGAGATCGAGTTCCCTACTACCTCTTGAAATAGGGAATATACTGTATACACACACACACACACACACACACACACATATATATATATATATATATATATATATATATATATATATATAAGACAAATGTTTGTACCAGAGTTGCTTGGTAGCGTAATCGGTAGCGCACTGGAGTATGAACCCAGAGGTCCTGGTTCAAATTCCGTCCAAGCATTTATTTTTCTTATCATATATATATATATATACATATCCATCCACAGTAATTCTGCCCGAGGGCAGGTCTTTCACTGCCATCATAGCATTTTCATGCTATGCTTTGCAGCTTTACTAGGGAATTATAAGTGTGGTAGCTTCCCGTTGCTTTCCACACCGGTGAAGGATGATGATGATGATGGCCGGATGATTTTCGGGGACCGTTGGGCCCTAAGTTTCCTGACATTTGTCTTACAGGTGAGGAAAACCCCGAAAAGAACCTCACCCAGGAGCCTGTCCCGACCGGGAATCGAACCTGGGCCCGCTGCGTGACAAAGCAGCACGCTACCTCGAGACCAAAGAGGTGGATATATATATATATATATATATATATATATATTCGGCCGCGGTGGACCAGTGGTTATGCTCCATGCCTTTGGTCCCGAGGATCGTGGGTTTAAACCCGACAAGGATCAATGGATTTTTTTATGATGAAAAAATCCAAGGAGCAAGTCTTACGGGAGGGTCTTTAAGTTGTGGGTCTTGAGTCTCAAGATGTTCATGCTTTCAAAAGATCTTTAAGTCTGAATAAAGAGGCCTTTACCCAAAATTAAGTACCTTAATTGCCTACTATTATGTCTCATTGGGTCGGTATGTTGACCACATACCATTCATGACATCTATAGGCAAATAAGGTAACTAAATTAACTTGGGTTAGTAACTCCTAACAAAGGAGAGGCTATGGCCTAACAATGGATTGTTATGTCATTGTAGATAGATAGATAATACATTTAGGCCTATAAGGCTTTTATATGTCATTAAAGAATTTAGAACTTTCATTTTTGTTTGCAAGTTAATATTTCATTTTACTTTTCAATAAGTCTGGCGGCTTTGTGGCGCAAGCTGTTAGACGCTCCCCTCTCACCAATGCTACCCAGAGATAGAGATACGGTCTGTCCATGTGGGTTTCGTGGTGGACGAAATTGATTCCAGGCAAGTTCTTACCAATATTTCTCCCCTTTATCCGTTACACAAATTTCACTTCCCACTTCTCCACACACGATTGAGAATGTCTGTAAGATAGGTTTTCAACTAAAAGAATATAATATAGATTTGTAAATTTGTTCAAAGAAAGTGTGCACTTAGACTTATTTTATTTTTGAGAGGGTCCATCCAACTTGTGAGGACAAAAAAATCAGTGCATACAATTCCAAAAGTTCAATGTGGTCAAGTCATAGAACCTTCGAAGAATACATTGAAAAACAAGGAATGTTACAGAAAATGAAAACAAGAGATCCCTGACACCTAGTACAATTTCTTTCATCTTTCAATTAGTATTTGCTATTACCTATCATAGCTATACTAGAGGGACTCTTGTAGTCTCAACTTCTCTCAAAAAGGTTAAACTGTTATTCTCCCAGTTATTTTATATGGATGTGAAACATGAACTCTTAATTTAAATGAGGAGAACATATTATGAGTTTTTGAGAATAAATGTTTTTACGATTTTTTTTGGAGCAGAGATGAAGAGACAGGAGAATGTAGAAGAATTCATGTTCGGATCATTCTATAGGAAATCACATACAATAAGAACAGTTAAGTCTCGTAAACTGCGAAGGGCAGAACATATGGCACGGAAGGTGAATGAAAGAGAGGCATGGAAGTTTCTTGTACAAAGAGGGAAAACACCCAGCTGGTAGACCAAGAATGAGGTGGAAGAATAATATTATTCATGATTTGAGGAAAGAAGAATATACAGGGGATGATTAAAAAACATTAGTTCAGAATACAGAAGTGAGGAGAGATTATGTCCGCGCGGCCATTGAACCTAGGGGTCGATAGTGCCAGTTAGTTTTAATTAATTAGTTAAATTAATTTTTATTAGGAATGTTCCACAATAGTGTTTCTCCTTCAACCCAAGATCATTTATTGCCAGAGATTTCTGTCTAAAGCACCTTCTTCCCTCATATCTCTAGCCTCTATAGGCCTACTTCTTCACACTCCGTCTATCCAATGTTCCTTAGGCCAGTCTCTTCCAATTCTTCCATTAGATTTCCAATCAAGGATTCTTTTTTTATTCCATCTTCTTCCAATCTTATGAGGTGTCCATACCATTTCAAACGTTATTCTTATATATTTCTAATTTTTTTTTCAACTTACATAAATTCCCATATTGAGCTGTTTGTGATGTTATCTCTTCTTAAAATTCTTGTCGATCGCCTCCAAAAATCCATTTCTACTGCTAACAGCTAATTGGCTTGTTTTTTACTTACTGTCCAGGTTTCGGATCCATATAATGAAATGCTTTATAACAGAACTGTGATAATTGATAAGGACTAAAAAAAAATGCCCAGCTATGAAATCGACGGTTCAAGTTTTGTTGTGCTGAAGAAAAACGATTCTTCTAACTAACTAACTAACTCACTGACACTATCGAACCCGTAGGTTCATGGCCGCGCGGACATAAGCTCTTCATACATCCCTATCCTGAGCTAATGTTTTTCCAATCATTCCCACACAATATCTATGGCTAGAGCATGGAACTCACTTCCCAGTCATGTCAGGGACTGTCAGTCGCTATCATTATTTAAATCCAAATTAACTGATATCTTAAGTTCGACACAATGAAAACATTAACTACATAACAACTATATAGAGCATTCTATTAATAATCATGTAGGAAGCTACTTACTTTATTTTATATCATTTTAATTTTATTATATTCTATGTTTTTGTTAGCATTAGCTAGTATTAGATCCATCATCATTGTATTTTGTTTAGTCTGTATTTTAATATCTTAAAATTGTAATATGTACGTAATTTTTGTATAATTTTACTATTCGCTGGTTGAGTGGAAGAGAAGGCCTTATGGCCTTAACTCTGCCAGCTAAAATAAATCATTATTATTATTATTATTATTATTATTATTATCTAATTCCCTCAAATCATAGTTAATGTTATACTCCCACCTCATTCTTGGTCTACCAACTGGGTGTTTTCCTTCTGGTTTTCCTACAAGAAACTTTCATGCACGCACGTGTTTCATTCCCCATTCGTGCCACATGTCCTGCCCATAGCAGTCTACGAGACTTAACTGTTATTATTATATCTGGCTTCCTATAAAGACTATGTAGTTCATTGTTATGTAGTCTTCTCCATTCAACTGTCAGTACATCTCACTTTGGTCCAAATATTTTCCTAAGAACTTTAATTCTCAAATTCTCGTAGTCTGCTTTCCTCTCTTAAAGTTAGAGTTCATGTTTCGCATCCATGAAAACATCATCATCATCATTCATGGATTAGGTCTTTGCCTGTTCTGATATCGCATCTGTTCGGCCCAGAGCTTTCTTGGTCTTCCCACCAATCTTCGTCCTACATGATTATATATCAGTGCCATCTTTGGAATCCTATTCTCTGTCATTCTTTGCAGATGTTCTATCCAATTGTTCCTGTGTTCTTCTATTTGTTGATGAAGTGGTTGTATCGACGTGGTGGGGGCGCCGAGTACTCTATGAACCAGACGACCAAATCGGGGAAGTTTAGCGTTTCTAACTTGCCGATTGGTTAGAGGTGAGAGGAAACTAAGAATAGTCCGCAACGTGGGAGACGTTTGCCAGAAGGTTGGCATCGACCAAGAAGTCTGCAACGGTCTACGAGGTGACGTGATACCAGGCGATCATCACAACGGCTCAAGGGGTGGAAGCAGGAACCCTCTCTAAAGGGGTTAATACTTAGAGGAGCATGGATAGATGCTCTGAGACAGCAGCCCTGTCATTATCCTTACCCTGCACAGCGCTCGTAACGCGGTCAGGGGACATCTATTATTACTGATTCATCTCAAAGCAAAGGCCGGATTGGATTTCAGGATATGACCATTTAATCTCATCATCATCATCATCATCAACAATCACGGATTAAGCCCATGTGGCTTGTTCCGGTCTCATAGATTCTCATTCAAAAGTTGGATCCATCTCTTCTTCGGTCTACCAATATTCCTGCGTCCTTTTGGTTTGTATTTAAGTATAATTTTGGGAATGCGATCTTCCACTATTTTAACATGTTCTTTCCAGTTTTTTAACTTTAATCTCTGTGAAAGAATAAAATACTATCAAAATGCTTACCTTCAGCACGTATTACGGATGAATGAACAGAGCATACCAAGAAGAATATATAATTATAAACCAAAAGGGAGAAGATTGTAGGGAAGACCATTGAAGAGATGGAAGGGCCAATTCGACCTGTAATGAGATCGGAACAGGCCATTGGGCTTAATCTTAGTTGTTGATGATGATGATGAAGTGGTTGTACTTTTAGTCCTCTCTAATATTCTCGTTTCTAATATGTTCTTCTCTTGTACAACCTTTAACAGCCCGTAGGAATCTCATTTCCGCTAACTGAACTTTACTTTTTTCTTTTTCGTTCAGGACCCAGACCTCACTTCCATACATTGCCACTGGTAGTGTCATCGCTGAGTAATATCTTAGCTGCGTATTCTTTTTTACTTTGTTCCTTAGTGTTCGTCTGATTGTTCCACAAATAAATTACAATTTCTGTATTTTCTTATTTATATTTAATGAAAAACGATTCTTCAAACATTAAAATTAATTTTTTCTCAATTCTTGGGTTTTGTGGCATTCCTTTTTTCTCCTCTCTGGTTTTCAGTAAGATACCGCCCCAACGGGAATAGAATTTGAAAAGAAGGATGAGAAGCGTATAAATAACAAACTAAATAAGTTTAATTATATAACAGGAACACTAAAAAGAACTTTGAAAAATGAAGCCAGGAAAGACTCTATAATGAAATTATACAAGACAATGGCAGTGCCTATTATTACTTATGGATCCGAAACATGGACAGTGACAACACAACAATCTGCCAGAATACAAGCTGCTGAAATCAGATTCCTCAGACCAATAGCAGGATATCAAAGAACAGACAAAAAACACGACACAGAAATAAGACAACAACTAAAAGTAGAATTAAACAAGAAATTAGGACTGGAAGTAAATATCAATAAAACTAAATATGTGGTCACACGTAGAAATACATTATATAATGGAAATGGACAGCTAATGACAAATGAGGAAAATTTTGAGGAAGTGGCTGAATTCAAATACCTAGGAACAATAATCACAAATGGAATGAGATGCACAAAGAAATTAAACATAGGCTCAATTCTGGCAATGCATGCTAGTATGCATTGCAGAGACTCTTGATGTCCCAACTCCTTTCAAAAAACGTTAAACTGAAAATATATAAAACTATTATTCTACCAGTTATATTATATGGATGCGAAATATGGACTCTTACTTTAAGGGAGGAAAGGAGATTGCGAGTATTTGAGAATAAGGTACTTAGGAGAATTTTTTGGACCAGGAGAGATGAACAAACGGGTGAATGGAGAAGACTACATAACAATGAACTACATGGTCTTTACAGGAAGCCAGATATAATAAGAACAGTTAAGTCTCGTAGACTGCGATGGGCAGGACATGTTGCACGTATGGGGAATGAAAGACTTGCATGGAAGCTTCTTGTAGGAAAGCCAGAGGGAAAACGCCCGGTTGGTAGACCAAGAATGAGGTGGGAGAATAACATTAACTATGATTTGAGGGAAGTAGATTATACAGGGAATGATTGGAAAGCATTAGCTCAGGATAGGAATGCATGGAGAGCTTATGTCCGTGCGGCCATGAACCTATGGGTTCGATAGTGTCAGTGAGTAAGTAAGTAATAGTGAAATACAGAACAAACTGGAAAGAATACTTGACAAGGATGACTGAGAATAGAATACGAAAAGCAGCATACAGCAATTCACCACGAGGAAGAAAAAGTTTGGGAAGAGCAGCAATTTGGAGCCTGAACAGGCTAGTAAATAAGCCTAAACCGTGAAGAAGAAGAAGAAGAAGAAGAAGAAGAAGGATAAGAAGCAAGCTACGTTATCTCTCTATAATTGGAATGTCCATCTGCTTCAAGAGAAATATAAAATTAAAAAGTAACTTATGTGCCAGTTAGATGTTGTTGGAATTAAAAGGCGTAACACACACGTCCTCAGACTCCAACACATAAACACAAAAATGTCCACGTTGTAAATTTTACTGCGACTAAAACACAGTTTAATGTTGGAATCACAATAAAACATCAACAGCTGATTAATGGCTATCGTAAAAATCAGTCGAAACACCAATCTTATAAACAAAATGGAGAGGGTGAAACTACGCAATGAATGCCCATAAAGTTCTTCATTTCTTGTTTTTGTGAACCCATTCAAATAGGATTCATGGCGTACATGATAATGAACCGAGAAAACTAGCAGCATTATTAAAATTTAATGATGCTATAACAAAAGATATGTGTAGCAAATTAACAACTCACGAGAGTTCGTTGCACATAGTAAAGAAACGAATTAAAATGATTTTATAAAGAAAGGATCTATATTTCTTAAACCGTGAATCGTTACATATTTTCTATGTTTAAATCTAAACAAAATTTCTTGCAAGCGTTTAAAAAGACATATTTGTTTTGCTAACTTATTATTATTATTATTATTATTATTATTATTATTATTATTATTATTATTATTATTATTATTATTATTGGGAGTAAAATTAGATAAAGTGGATAAACAAGAAACTGATATTAAGAACAGAATAAATAAAGGTAGAGCAATAACAGCAATGATGAATGGAGTCTTATGGAACAGACATATAACCAGGAAAATTAAGTTACAAATATATAATTCAATAGTGAGAAGTACTGTCACATATGGAGCTGAAGTTTGGAAATTCAACAAAAACTTAGAACAAAAACTTATGTCGATGGAAATGGATTTCTTGAGGAGAGCAGCAAGATGTTCAAAATTAGACAAAATAAGAAATACTGTCACAGGAGAAAAAAAATGAATATTGGTTATTCAATAGTAGATTATATACAGTATAAGCAATTAAATTGGTATGGGCAAGTACGACGAATGCAAGAAAAAAGATTATCCAGGAAAACATTGGAATGGTGTCCATCTAGAAGAAGGAGGAGAGGAAGACCTCGAAACTCGTGGATGCAGGAAATAACTGGAATGAGAGCAAGGGGACTGGAGGACATGGATTGGATGGAGAGAGACGAGTGGAGAAGAAAAATAAAACTTTAGGCACAGAAAGATGTGTAAACATTAAAATTCTGTATATGAATAAAATTATTATTATTATTATCATCATCATCATCATTATCATTAAGGGTAAACGAGATATTGGACGACTATTGACAGGATGGAGACTACAGACTGATCTTGAGGAAACAGGAACAGGCTAATAAAAAACCTAAACCTGAACTGTTCATGATGATGATGATGATGATGATTAATAATAATAATAATAATAATAATAATAATAATAATAATAATAATATATAATAATATTATTATTATTATTATTATTATTATTATTATTATTATTATTATTATTATGAGAACAAGAGGACTGGAGGAAATGGAATGGATGCATAGAGACGAGTGGAGAAGAAAAATAAAACTTTAGGCACAGAAAGATGTGTAAACATTAAAAATCTGTATATAAATAAATAATAATAATAATAATTATTATTATTATTATTATTAGTAGTAGTAGTAGTAGTAGTAGTAGTAGTAGTAGTATTGGACCAATGAGAGATGAACAGAGGTATGGAGAAGACTATATAACAATGAACTACATGATCTTTATATGAATCCAGATATAATACGAATAGTTAAGTCTCGTAGACTGCGATGGGCAGGACATGCGGCGCGAATGGCGAATGCAATAGGGGCATGGAAGCTTCTTGTAGAAAACCAGAAAGATAACGCCCAGTTGGTAAACCAAGAATGATGTGGTTGAATAACATTAATCGTGATTTAAGGGACGTAGATTATACAGGGGAATATTGAAAAAAAAAATAGCTCAGGATAGGAATGTGTGGAGAGTTTATGTCCGTGTCATGAATCTATGGGTTCGATAGTACCAGAGAGTTAGTGAGTTATTTACTTATTATTATTATTATTATTATTATTATTATTATTATTATTATTGTAAAATGATCGCACTACAGGTCTCAGGAAACTCTTAGGAAGGTAAGGAGTTAAGGTTCACACATTTCAAGACAATCGGCAGATGTCAGTTTTATTGTCAGGCCTGCGTGACAGCCGCTTTTTCCCCAGCTCCGGCTCCAAATTGCTGCCCTTTCCATCTTTTCTTTGGTCTTTCCAAACTTCTTCTTCCTCTCGGTGAATACTTGTATGATGATTTTGGTATTCTGTTCTCAGTCATCCTTGCCAAGTGTTCTTTCCAGTTTGTTCTGTATTTCACCATTGTTGTGTTTAATTCCTCTACTTTTAGTTGTTGTCTTATTTCTGTGTGTTTTTTTTTTGTCAGTTCTTTGATATCCTGCTATTGGTTTGAGAAATTTAATTTCAGCAGCTTGGATTCTGGCAGATTGTTGTGTTGTCACTGTCCATGTTTCGGATCCGTAAGTAATAATAGGAACTGCCATTGTCGTCTATAATTTCATTATAGAGTCTTTTCTAGCTGTATTTTTCAAAGTTCTTTTTAGTGTTCCTGTTATATAATTAAACTTATTTAGTTTATTATTTAAGTGGAATGGAATTGTGTCAGGGTAAACCGGGAGAAAACCCCGAGAAAAACTTGGCCAAGCTCCGTTTCGTCCTCCAGGAAACCCACATGGAGTGACCGAGACTCGATTTCATTTGAAATCACACTTCAAAATGATCTGTCGGTATAGTAGATGAAGTGCTATGCAATGTTAAACGATTACAGCTTTGCTGGATCTACATCAAAAGTAGAATGAATGTAATTATGTAAATAAATGACAAGGACACGGGAACGAGCGTGTATTGGTGGCAACGAACTCGCTGCACTGAATAAGTTGATTAAACAGTTGCACAGTGCACCGGGTTGATGTATGTGCATCTCGTTTAATCAGAGACGAGGTTTACAAGCAATTATTTCTGGTCCAATTCTGTCAATAAAGTGCCACTATCCCATTACCAATTTATCAGTAATCATTCCATACATATACATGGCAGGCTAAAAAAATAATAGAAAGACGACACAGTGTTAATACTGCATTTGTTTAACAGTAGCGGTTCTAACACATTTATCCCATTGTTATAAAGGTGTAAACTATGAGAGCTGTTCAATAAAGAATTATTAACATTTTTACAACCATAAATTTACAGAAAACAGAATTTATGTGTTTGGGAAAGGATGTGGATGACCTGATACTCGAAACAGGGAAAATTAAAAAAAAAATCTGATTTTTTTAAATATCTTGGGTCAATAATTACAAGTTACATACGGTATTCAGATAATTTGGATTCACCTAACAGCGAAAAACCTCAAGAAATTGGAGAATGTCAAAGCCAGATATCTCAAGAGGGCCTTGTCACTCTCAAAGTACACAAGAAACAGCTACGCCTACAGAATGGCACATGAATCCTACTTCATTGAGGACATCAAGCTTCGCTTCAATCTACCAGAAACCCAGGCATATAAAGACGCCATCAAAGAGAGACAAAACAAAGCCAATGCAATACCGATGGAAATAATGGACACAGAAACGATGAAAACCGATGTGTGGAAAGGACCGAACTTCCAACTTCGCCACCTATACACACGCTTCGCCGCGCATGGTTTCTACTGGAAAATATGTCAGAATCCGTCATACCACGACCCGAAGGAGGACTGCAGATGCAAGCTTTGCGACGAGCCATGCTCCAGGTACCACCTAATGAAATGCCAAAGCAGAACTCAGCCTCTCACCAAAATTACAAAAGACTGGTGAAAACTCTAAATGTACACATTGTGTTTAATAAAATCAATTAATCTTGGTTTTCGAAAAAAAAAATTACAAGTTACGTACCTGTCAGAGAGATGTACAGACTAAAATTGCAATGACAAAAAATGCAACTAAAACATTACATGGAATAATTTGGAACAAAAATATCACAAAGGAAACTAAAATGAAAATTTATAAGAGCATAATACAGAATATTTTGTCATATGGAAGTGAAACTTGGCCTTTGACGTTGAATTTGATTATTTTAGAAGAAGCCTCCAAAAAACAAGACAGGATAAAGTAAGAAATGAATTCCTTTGGAGAGAAATGAATGTCACCACATCGGTTGTTAAGAGGATTGAAAATCAAACGCTTAAATGGTATGGCCATGTACAAAGAATGGAAATTGAAAGATGGCCAAAAAATATATACCAATGGTCACCCCCTGGAAGAAGTAAAGGTGGCAGACCACGATGGAAATGGAAAACCTACGTCAGAACTATAATGTATTATAGGAATTTGGAAGAGGGAGATTGGAATGATAGAGATAAATGGAAACTGAAGACGGCAAACCTATGAATTGGGGAAAGCCGAAGAAGAAGTTACCTGAACTCACAAAAATTTGGGCTATTTACAGGGTCCAATTCTGTGGTTTCGAGGTAGCGTGCTGCCTTGTCACGCAGCGGGCTCGGGTTCGATCCCCGGTCAGGACAGTTTTTCTGGGTGATGTTTCTATCGGGGTTTCTCCTCACCTGTAAGACAAATGTCAGGAAAACTTTAAGGCCCAAACGGTCCCCGAAATCATATGGCCATCGCAATCATCATCATTCATATTCATCTTAGATTAAGCTTAGGATTAGGGGCTCTCCTGGCGCACCACTATCATGCATCATCACCCATCATATCATCGGGGCAACGTAACCCCACCTTCAAGGCACCCCAACCTCAGAAGTTGTTATAAGTACGCCATGCCAGGAGAGAAACCAGGAATGTCGAAAGACAACCTGGTGGGGCATTTGCAAAAAAAAAAAATGTTTAAGTACACTACTTGTTATTTTATCTCTTCTGGTGCTGCTCAAAACACCATCAATCCACGTTATTTTTCTGTCTTCTTCTTCTTCTTCTTCTCCTACCAAGTTTTATCCAATCTAGTGTTTTTCTTGGTAATCTGTCTGTCATTCTTTTTTACATGACTGTACCATATTGATTGTTTTTTTTAATGAAATCCACAATAGATGTTCATCTTTTCTTTAATTGCATTGTTTCCTACTTTATTTCTTGTTGAAATTCCAGCCGAACGCCTCCAAAATCCATTTTTGCAGAATTTAATTTAGTTATTGTTCCAGATTTGAATACCCATGTTTCTGCACCATATGTCCTTGTACTCATTATTGTATTTAAAATGTTTGTTTTTGTTTTAGAACTTACATTCTGATTCCATAAAACAACAATTCATTTTGATATTTCAGATTTGCGCTTATTTACCCTCTCATTAATTCCAGCATCATGACTTTCATCTGTATTTATTTCAATTTCCGCATAAACTTTACAACATGTGACATGACTTCTTAAATTAGTTTATAAACTCCTGTCAAATTTTATTCGTAGGATTTCATGTTTCAAATTATTTCCCACCATTTACAGTGATTTTTACATGTTTTCTAACGATTATTTGAATATTTTTTTCACGATATTAAACTACATGAAGACGTGGCATCCATATTGATTTTAACGAATATTCTGTGTTCCAGTGCAACCATCATAGAGTCTGTACTAATTAACTTCTAAATAAAATTAGCGTGCATTCTTTCGCAGGTTAGAGTACTTAAATTGCGTTAGGTTAGCTTTTATGCTTTGGTCGTCATAAGTTTGATCCTTCCGGGAAATTCTTGTATAAGACTTGAAAGCATAATAATAGTCACTTCGATTGGTTGTTGGCCAAAGGAAGTCAAGACCAGTGATGGGGCTGCCATCTTATAGCCTCTGGTCATGCTTTTCTGGAGAAAAAAAGAAAATAAAGGAAAGAAGAAATGGAAGACTCCCTAGCCGTCGGATGCCCTAATAGCGTCGGGGTAAAAAAAAACAAGAGTTAACGAAGAGAGGTTAGATACTAAAGTTAAAAGAGCCTGGTATAAGTAAGTGGAAAAAAGGAAGAAATACCAGATCGGTTAAAGATAGAAGTAAGGAGCAAAACACAAGTAAGTGGAAGCAATGTTTTGCTAAGCTTGGGCACCCTGTGGTCGCCATGCACATATCCCCTAGATGGGGACCCCTGAGGATCCCGATATCTTAAAAGAATTGAAGACTTCGCCAATTTTGGAATATCTTAAACACTATCAACTAAATTGGAAACACCATCGTGACAGAATGAGTTCAAATCGGATCCCCAAAGCTGTTTATAATTATATACCAAGAGGACGAAAATCTCTGGGCCGTCCTATGAAACGCTGGAGGGAAAATTTTCTATAGGATGTAATAGGCCTTGGCCTAATACTTGAAAGGAAGAAGAAGAAGAAGGAGGAGAAGAAGGTTAGCTTTTAGGTTCGTTTTTATTTACTATATTTATGTATTTATTTTACCTGATGATCAAGCAACCGGATGATATTTATTTTACCTGATGGAGTTAAGACTGTAAGGTCTTCTCTTCCACTTCACCAGGATTAAATTATACATGCAATAAGAATTATGATTAATGATACATAATAGATATAGCCTACACAATATAAAGTTGACAAGGAAAGAAAGAAAAATATTAATAATAATAATAATAACAAAAATAATAATCTATAATTAGAGTAAGTAGTTGGTTTGACGAAGAAAGTTTAAAATATAAAGAAGTAATAAAAGTATACATGGAACACGGTTATATAATATATTGTCTAAGGAAATATGAAGTGAGTTTCCTTTTAAATAGGCAACGAGAGTTCAAATATCGTGTATATGTTGGAAGCATCCCATGATTCCATAGTGTAAGTAACTTCGTGTCTGTTGGCGCATGCGCATGGGTATGGTTGGAACTTAGAAAAAACAATTCTTGTCACATGTTGTAAAGTACTTCCCAATTTCCTACTACTTTAACATGTATCACTAATTATTGTATTATCATTGGTCCTTTACAAGTATACAAAGTTTCAAGTCGATCCAATGTTTTAAGTGGGTGAAAATCGTGTTGAAAGATTCCTTTACGTAGACAGATACAGGTCAAGCTAATATAAAGCGTGTAAAAATAGAACAAAATTAAGAACAATGTTGACGCAGTCTATTATTTTCTCAGAATAAAGAGAGTATATTGATGTTTGGTTGAAGTAATTTACATTCTGTGTAAACTGACGAAGTCACATCATCTCTCGCCCCTGATTATTGATTTCTAACGCACTCACCCTCTACTTTTATCTCTTATATTTAATGTAATGCTCTGTCCGATGGACCGGAAAGCTGCGACAACACACACAAACCCATTCCCTCTCGATTGCTGGCCGCTTTTCGACCCTCTACACTTCCCCTCTCATATCTTGTCCTTCTACTGCAGAAGTTAAATTGCTTCAATGAAGCGGTCAATATTCTTATCTGTCTATATCCCAATGCATGGTCTTCATATTTGGGATCCATATATTAAATCCTTCCCGGAGGACTTCAATTTTTCCATCCTAAAAAGTCACCGAACTAGATAGGGTTTGAACCCCTGATACTTGGGATCAAAGGGTATTCTTATCTGTCTATATCCCAACGCATGGTCTTGATATTCGGGATTCATATCTTAAATCCCTCCCTGAGGACTTCAATTTTTCCGTCCTAAAAATGTCACCGATCTCGACCGGGTTTGAACCCATGATCCTTGGGATCAAAGGCAAGGAACTTAACCCATGGAACCTCGAGGGTGAGTTTTATTTTTCAAATGCCCGTGATTGTCATTTCGACATTTCTGGTGTTCTCTCCTGGCATGGCGTACTTGTAACCCACTTCTGAGGTTGGTGCGCCTGGAAGGCGAGGTTATACTGCCCCGTTGATATGAGAGTTGATGAGGTAATAATGCGGCAGGAGAGGCCTTAAACTAAACTTAAGCTAATTAGGCGAATATGATATTGATGATAATGATGGCCAGATGGTGTTCGGGGACCGTTTGGGTCTTAAAGTTTCCTGACATTTATCTTATAGATGAGGGAAAAACCGGAAAAAACCTTACCCAGGAAACTTGTCCCGATCGGGGATCGAGCCAGGCCCGCTGCGTGACAAGGCAGCACGCTATCTTGAGACCACAGCGGCGGACTAAGAGTTTAATATTGTTATACACCATGTTTAAACATTTTTTACACTTGCAGTTGTTAAAATTGCCAGTGAATCATTCCTTACGCAGACACATCAGAAGGCCTAGTATTGGCATTGTTGGATTTCGTTACAATTATTTTGTTCGTACAATTTAGCACGAATGGGAAATGAAAGAGAAAAACTTGGTACAAATTTTGAATATGATTTAAATAAGATCATGGCCCTTTCTGCTTTAAGACAGTTGGGCTTAAGTAGAAAGAAAACCAGAAAGAAATCGCCCAAGACTGAGATGTGAGAATATAATTAATCATGATTTGAGGGAACTAAATTATTTGGGGAATGATAGGAATACATTAGCATAGGATTTTTTCCGGGTT
This sequence comes from Diploptera punctata, assembly GCA_030220185.1. Lineage (NCBI taxonomy): Eukaryota > Metazoa > Arthropoda > Insecta > Blattodea > Blaberidae > Diploptera > Diploptera punctata. The sequence continues at coordinate 96,226 of JASPKZ010009043.1, forward strand.
ACGTTAAGTTGGGTAGAATACGGTTAGATTGTTTTCATTTGAGTTGGGTTAGATCTTAACAAAGTACGCTCCGCCCTGCTCCAAAATAAGCAAGTTATGCCTTTTTTTAAAGTAAAAACTATCTGATATGTAGCGTAATTGGATAAGACAATACGATACAAGCAGGAAGGTTGGGGATTCGAGTCCTGGAGAGATCAGGATTTTTAAATTGGCCTAAACCTTCTGGCGATACCATAGTCCTGAAGTAGACACAGCCTATAACTGAGAAATTAGTATATGTGTTCTAGGCGTAAAAATGACCGTTACCCAGAACTGACATCTTGTGTTGATCGTTTAGAAAAGCAAGAGTCTTAACCTTCTATTATCCCTAGGAACTTCCAAGGCATGCAGTAAGATTTCTTTACCCGCCCTATGTCAGAGACTGTCAAACTATAACATCCTTCAAAAACAAACTAAATAATTATTTAATAACAAACTAACTTATACACCTCACTGATAGTATTCTTTTAATAATTAACAAATTAAATTATTTATGAAAATAATATTAAGAATAACAAATATTTTCATTTGTTTTGTTTTAAATATTGTAAAATCGTAAAATTAGTTTTCTATATCTCATTATTTTTCTTTATTTTTTATATACATTAGACAGGGACAATTTAATATGCCTGGCTTGTATACATTTTATTATTAATTTTAGTCTTAATTTTAACTAACATTAACTGGTTGCATTATAGATCGTAATATAATAGATATTATCTTTTTGATCAAAATTTTATTTAGAATTTAATATTAGAGTTAATTGAGATTGTTATATTCTGATGTAATGTATGTTTGTCCTGGTGAGAGGAAGAGAAGGCCACATGACCTTAACTCCACCAGGCTAAATAAATCTAATCTCAATCTAAATCTAAACAGACATTAATACCAAAAAATTGTTCTTGAATTAAAGACGGCCCTGCTGTCACCAAGTGCTGATTGTGTAGGAAGGTGGGAACTCTAGCCTACTACACCTATGGACTCGTAAGCCCTGTAGAAAGATAACTTTATTTTTCTCTCCGCTGAAAATATGCTGTATAATATTTAATTTATAAAGATATCGACAAAAATTGACTTAGTAATTTGAACCACGCCTACCAACCTGTGTTAATTAGAAAAATTCCATTAACATGTTCTTTTCTCATTTATTGATGGAGATACAAGAAACCGGCCAGAGCCATTAATCATTTTCTAGCCGCTCACTAAATGGAGATTTTTTTTTCTCGACCACAGACGATTGGTGTAAAATTTATTGGACATGGTTTGCAACCCTTACCAAGCGTATCTCTGTGACAATAATAAAAATTCCCCCTTGCAGTAAACGCCTGTCACCTGACGTTTCTATCTATTCTTTTCTCTAGTTCCCACATGCTATAAGGTCAAACGATCGGATTCACAATCGATTCTTCCAAAGGATGCTACCATGCAGAATTTTAACAAAATCCAATAGAATTCAAACCCATCTTTCAATGTCTGCTTACGATATATAACTATGCTCTCTGATGTTCCTGTGGAATCGAAGATATAATCAACCTTATTTTTCATTATCAGCAATTCCTTATTTGGGGATAAAAGTAGGTAAAGAGAATAGATAAGTAAGTGACATTAAGAACAGAATAAATATAGGTAGAGCAATAACAGCAATGTGTGTGTTGTCCTATGGTGATGATGTAGTACTAATGGGCAACAGCGAGGAGACACTAAAGGACAACACGCACACACTATTGTGTAATACTAAGAAATTAGGACTGGAAGTAAATATCAATAAAACTAAATATACGGTCACACATAGAAATACATTATATAATGGAAATGGACAGCTGTTGACAAATGAGGGAAATTTTGAGGAAGTGGCTGTATTCAAATACCTAGGAATGATAATCACAAATAGGAATGAGATGCACAACAAAATTAAACATAGGCTCAATTCTGCAAATGCGTGCTATTATGCATTGCAGAGACTTTTGATGTCCCAACTCCTTTCAAAAAACGTTAAACTGAAAATATATAACACTATTATTCTATCAGTTATATTATACGGATGCGAAACATGGACTCTTACTTTAAGGGAGGAAAGGAGATTACGAGTATTTGAGAATAAAGCACTTTGGAAAATTTTTGGACCAAAGAGATATGAACAGACAGGTGAATGGAGAAGACTACATAACAATGAACTACATGATCTTTATAGGAAGCCAGGTATAATAATAACAGTTAAGTCCCGTAGACTGCGATGGGCAGGACATGTGGCATGAATGGGGAATGCAAGATGTGCATGGAAGCTTCTTGTAGAAAAGCCAGAGGGAGAACGGCCAGTGGGTAGACCAAGAATGAGGTGGGAGAATAATATTAACTATGATTTGAGGGAAGTAGATTATACAGGGAATGATTGGAAAGCATTAGCTCAGGATAGGGATGTATGGAGAGTATATGTCCGTGCGGCCATGAACCTACGGATTCCATAGTGCCAGTGAGTAAGTAAGTAAGTAAGTCCTATGGAACAGACATATAACCAGGCCTATCTATCTAAACTGGGGAGTTTACTAAATTCGGCCCTTGTTGGGTGGCTATTGTTTCCCTTTCGGGCGATTAATGATATTAATGCGCCCGCAGTTTCCAAGGCATAGCCTTTTAGCCCCACTAATTTTGGATAGAGTTTTATGTTTAGTTAAATAAGTACTTAAATTATTTTTAGATACCCCGTGCTGTTTACCCGGCGTTGTCCGGGAATCTACTCATCCCGATCTTCTTGGCATAAGTGAGCTGAAAGACAAAAATTAATGTACTTCTTGCGATTAGTTGAATAAGTAAAATGAAAAATAATTATCAATATGACAATCTCTGAAAGTAAATCGAAAGTAATGGCATTCAACGGGAAAGACCATATGAGGTGTAAAATCAGTATTAATAACAGTATAATACAACAGGTGAACAATTTTAATTATTTAGGATGCAACGTATCATACTGCCAGAAGGAAGATATTAATATTAAATTAAATATATTTTATAGAATGTGTGGCACTATAAGACGGACACTGAAAAATAAAACTTTGAGGAGCACACAACTAAAATTTTACAAAATTATGGCAGTGCCTGTCTTAACATATGCAAGTGAAAATTGGACTCTTAACCGTTCAGACAGAAGGAAAATAGAAACTGCAGAAATGAAGTTCCTACGTTCAGTAGCAGGTGTGACAATTTTGGACAAGAAAAGAAGTGAGGATATTAGGAATGACTTAAATATTTTCAATTTAACAAATAGAATTGACAACATGAGAAACAACTGGTATGAACATGTCAAGAGAATGCCTACAGATAGAATCCCTCAGCTGTTACTAAAGTACAAACCAATAGGACATAGAAATGTTGGACGCCCATTTACTAGATGGGAGGATTCATTAAATCCCACTTGATGTGAAAACAGGTCAAAAGGACTAATTTCATGAAGAAGAAGAAGAATAAAAATAATTATAAATGTATATCGTAATTATTTTAACATTCCCCGTGCTGATTACCGGGTGTTGCCCGGGAATCAACTTATCTCGATCTTCTTGGCATAAATGAGCTAAAAGACAAAATTCGTTATTGTGAGTTATCCGTAAAAGAATACCCGTCATATGCTGCTATGCTTGCAGAGGAATCTACGTACTTGTCTCGATCTTCTTGGCATCAATGAAAGACAAAAATGGTTATTGTGAGTTATCCGTAAGAGATAAACATATGCTGTCGCGGACTTTTTTGTAGAGTTTTTCGAGATATTAAATTCTGTGTACATTAAGTATGTAAACGTGTTATGGTTTAGGCAGCGTAAGTCATTTAAGCGTCCAAAGAGCAACTTTTTTAACGTTTTCCACTACAAAGGGCGATTTTTAAGGGTGTAGGAGTTGAGTATCACAACTCTCTTTTGCCTATGTTCATCTCGGGAATCTCCTGAACATTTTGCAAAAGCCCCATCACAATCGGATCAACAATATAGCCGCGTATAAAGTTCGAACAAACAAACAAACATTATTTTTTATATATTAGATTACAGCTAATAGAATGGATAATTGAGTTAGCTTGTTATTACCAAATGAAGCGGCATAAAGAACAGCAGCCATTAAGAAAATAAAACAAAATTAATAACAATGATTTAATGGCTTTTTTTCGGGATGACTGATATATAGCCATCTCCTTTTACCCATTTTATTTCAATAACGTCCTCCATTTAATTAAATTAAGTAACACAAAAGAACAAAAAAGCTTACAGGAAATATGTATGAAATATTTTATCATAAAAACAGAATATAAAAATAGCCTGCATGCATGAAACCCGATGAACTTTCTCTTTATGTAATTTTCATTATGCTTGTGACCTCCATTCAATTAATATATAAAAAAAACAAGTACATACACGACATTTCAACTCAAACACACACAAAAACAATGAATTACACATATGAACCCTGATTAACTTTCTCTAACTCTCTCATTTTGTTTTCAATAGTACACTCCAAGCCATTAAATTATTATTTATCGACGCTCTTTAACAGTTCATGTCATTATCGTAAGTAATGTCACGAGTGATTTTCAATTTATCTAGAGGATTTGGAAATCAAGAGTGGCATTTGTTAGGTCTATTTAACGAATAAAATTAAGCTGTTTACTTAAAAGCCATTATTTAAATATAGGCTATTTACCGGTATTTTAAAATATTTATATATTTAATGTAAACGGAGATGTTTGAGAAACATATCAGAAATGTGAGGTTATGTTCATTCACTGCTGCTTGATCATATTATTTATTGCCAAATAAGATCGCAATATTGTAAGAGTGCACCCAAGTGGAGAAATAATGAAACATCAAACTATATATCATAATCAACATTACGGGTTATTCATTTATTTGTTTAGTAAACAACACAGTAAAATCAAATAATCTTTTCATTATTTGCTATTTTCAATGTATTTGTTGGAGAAAAATAATGCTTTGACCTGTTCAGAACATTAAAAAGGAGGAATTTTATTTACCACAAAATCAGGAGCTGATAAATATAAATCGATAAAGAGTGAGATGAAGCACGACTGTCATTGGTTGTAAGACAAAATTCACTGAAACGTGATTGGTCAATGACTGCTATTTGCGGTATGAGTTAAATAGTCATTTCAATTCAAATCTGGATGAAAAAAAGACTGACAATGTTTGCCCAGAGACCTCTAATTTGATACTTGCTGTTTTTTTACGTGTCGAAAATCTACCGGAATTTTGAGAGCATAAGTGAGTGAATTTCATTTATAGTCTCCTGTCAAGTCAACAATACGTTGTCAAGACGCTTGGAAGACGACGCACTCCATCTGCAGCATCATTTCTGGATATTTATTTCACTGATTGATTTTCAGCTTACTGGATACCAACGATTGATTGAGAGAGAATGCCTCGTAGAGGTTAGAAAAAAAATCGGATATTCTTTAAAACATGCGACGCGACTTTTTTAATTCCTTCGTAAACTCCTGTCAAATTTTATTCTTAGGGTTTCATTTCTCAAAGTATTTCCCAAAATTTACATTTTTTCTAACAATTATTTCAATATATTTTTCTATGATATTTAACTACATACGTAGCATGAAAATGTGGCAGCCATATTGATTTTAACGAATATTCTAAGCTAAAACTAAGCCGTGTTCCAGTGCAGCCAACATGGAGTATGTACTAATTAATTGTACACATATACTTCAGAATTTCAGAACTTACTATTTATTTTTCTTTCACAAGCTAGAGTGCTTAAATTGCGTTAGGTTAGCTTTTATGTTGGTCTTTCACACCTTAGAGTGGTTAAATTGAGTTGGGTTAGCTTTTAGGTTCGTTAAATATCGTGTATATATTGGCTGCATCCCGTGATTTCATAGTGTAAAACACTTTGAGTTTCTTGGCGCATACGCATGGTGTATGATCGCAAATTCGAAATTTTTTCGCGTCACATGTTGTAAAGAATCCCCAAAAAATCAATAAAATTCCATCGCCGTAATTTTCTATTATCTTCTTCTTCCTATACGCATGAAAGCTGGCAGCTTGTTGCACGATCATTCACTTCAGGTCCGGGATATGGTGACGTCCTTCCTAATGACCTTTTCTGCTGAGGTGTCCAGTCACAAGATGTTATTTATATAATTTTTACCTGGTAAGTCAGTCGTCCTCAACTAAATTATTAAACTTCAAGTTATTCTAATGTGGAGGCCTTTCGAAAACAATGTTTCATCTTCTGCGTTTTAACTGGAACTGAACTGATCAGTTCCAGTTAAAACGCAGAAGATTAAATATTGTTTTCGAAATGATTCCATATTAGAATCTGTTCTAGTTAAAACGCAGAAGATAAATATTGTTTTCGAAACGCCTCCATATTAGAATAATTTCCAGTTAAAACGCGGAAGATGAAACATTGTTTTTGAAAGGCCTCCACATTAGAATAACTTGAAGAAGTTTAATAATTTAGTTGAGGACGAATGACTTACCAGGTAAAAATTATAAAATTAATATCTTATTACATAACCTCAACGGTGCTTTAAAATGAATTTGAGAAGTGTTGAGTGTCCAGTCACGTACTTTCTTCACTAATCTACTCTTCTCTATTCTATCTATGTGATCGTTTCAATTTAGTCTTCTATCATTTATTCAGAGGTTTATAGGTTCAATTTCACATTCTTCTCTAATAACAGAGCTGCGAATTTTCTCTCCCAGTGATTTTGCTAGAATTTGCATTACCATTTTCATTTCGGAGGTTTCATTAATTTGTTTTGTTTTTTGAGTTTCTGTTCGGCATTCGTAAACTTGGATGCTAAAATGTTAGAACGATTAATGGGAAATTTTGTATCATCATCATCGTCATCATCTTCCAAGGATTAAGCCTGTTGGCTCGTTCCGGTTTCATGAAAGCTAGAATTGATAAAATTGTTCAGACCATCTTCTGTGTGGGCGACCAACATTTCTCCTTCCGCGCGGTTTATAATTTAACAATAATCTTGGAAATCTTCCTTCTAGCATTCTATCAATATGTTCTTTCCAGTCGCTCCTATATTTAATTATTCGGTCTGTAAGTTTGAAAATATTTATACCTTAACGGCAAGAACAACAAGCTTTCAAATGTTGTAATTGGCGGAAGAGGCAACCCTTTCCTTACTGCGAAATATAAGGACATATCTCCGGGGTAACAAAGAAAAAGCCCTCAACGGTCTGAGATGAGCGGAAGAGGCAACTCTCCCACTAGGGCTGATATAATGGGAGGTTTGACGATGAACCTTAAGAAGGCAGCCCCTTCAATCGTCTCACTCTGTGAGGTGCCAGTAACACCTTCAGGGGACAATCTACATTACTAAATGTTTACATTTTGTATAATAATAATAATAATAATAATAATAATAATAATAATAATAATAATAGCTTTATTTTACCTGGCAGAGTTAAGGCCTTAAGGCCTTGTCTACCACTCAACCAGGTTTAAAAAAATACAAAAAAAAATAGTCTTACATCTAAATTACAATATGTTATGAATACAATACAATTAATATTTATAATGTATTTTGATTTACTCTAAATTTAACGAATTAAATATATAATATGTACAAGATATATAAAAAACGATAAAAAGATTAATGACATAGTATAAAATTAAATAAATGGAGAAAAAATAATTATTAGACAACAGGTAACTGTATAAGCGTGACTTAAAGGTGCCAAGTGTGCGGCAACCCCTGATATCTTGAGGAAGGAGATTCCAGGAGCGGGCAGAGGCTACTGTGAAGGAAGTAGAATAAGAGGAAGTGCTATGAAGAGGAATTGTTAGCAGACTGCTATCTTGTGACCTAGTGTCAATATTGTGGTAAGAGGATAACTTCTCAAATCTGGACGCCAGGTAAGTAGGAATGTAGGAATTCAGAAGCTTGAAAAGTAGTGAAAGAGAGTACAATTTACGTCTGTCAGTAAGACGGAGCCAAGAGAGGTTATTAAAGTGTTCGGAAATATGGTCATAACGGCGGATATTGAAAATGAATCGAACGCAAGCATTATGAATACGCTGCAGTCTCTGCGACAAGTCATAGTTTAGATCATTATATACAATGTCACAATAATCGAAGTGTGGTAACACAAGATTCTACACAAGGATTTGTTTAAACGAAACTGGGAGAAAATTCTTTAAACGTCTAAGATAATGTAAGATGGAGAAAGTCTTTTTACATATGTGTTTCACTTGTGTTTGCCAGGTTAAATTTGCGTCTAGATGTAGTCCAAGATCTATGCATAAAATAGTAGAATAAAATAGAATATGGAATCTATTGCCTTTTTTTTCAGAATAAAGAAAATACATATGCATTTACATTGCGCACGGGCCTGCTTGGCCGTACGTGCATTATTTTTCCATGAATAAAAAATAAAACTAATAATATAAACAAATACCTACAAATACACCTGTATCAAAAAATAACAGGCTACATATAAGTAAAATCTATGTCTGCACTAAATCAAAATAATACATATTCAATACATTCATCCACATTCCGTACATTAATATTTTTAAAAAAATGCTAGAAAACAAATTAGAAAAAAAAAAGCACACACACATACACCCACACATATACACACCGCACGCTCATACCCCCCTCCCCCCGTCCCTGCAGACATTAAGTGCACTATCAGACTATTCAACTTATCAGACCTACTTATTATATGACATGATTAAAGATCGAAAACAAAGACCATATTGAGATTCTTCTTATTGTTAATACAAATATCCTTAATCTACAATTTTGTTATATCTCAATTTTCTTACTGTACCCAAAAATTTGCATGTTTTTGATTCACTCTCGATCCGTCCTAAAAGATATGGTGTTACAATGTGAAGGTAGTATCTGACAAAACTGAAGTCATGTGTAATCTGCACGTTTGCAGGGTAGTTGATAATCACATAGATGAGTAGTGCGATAATACAATTAAATTCTATGAACGTAATTGGTAAGTGAATACTATGAGCCGCCTTACTTGTTAGGCAATATCCGGTAACACGTACGTTAAGCGCACAGTCTGGTAATGAATCTACAGGCGCTTCAAGTTAGATAATTAAATCATTTGCAAAAGGCTATACAGAGTGTTTCCCTTGAATGGACCTAATTTCAGTTACTTGTACAAATGTGATGGTTGAAGATATAACGAAATAGAAAGTACATCTGAAAGGCAAACTCAGCAAGTTGCAACAAACCAAGTCATGACATCTCTATGTATGTATGCCCATGCAGTCATAGTGACGATACCATGGCGTTAGATAATTTATTTTTCTGCGTGATAGTGCGTTTTGTCGTACTTACCAGCAATGGCGACCATTATTGAAAGTTCAACTTCCTACACTTTGGGGTTGCCAACCTAAATAACTATACTGTAATATTACATGTACACCCATGTGCGGGAAGTAAAACCACTGCCCTCTATGTATACTACATACAATGTATATACAGGAAATATCCAAAAGGTAGTGTTAATATACATTATACGAAACAAATCACTGCAATTTAAATGAACTGAACTTTATTTGAAACAATATAAAACAATAAATACGTATTTGCGGTAATTTTATCATAAGTAGTGCCACGAGCGATTTCCAAATTATCGATAAATTCACAACTCACGAAGTGAGGAATGAATTTATTTAGAGAATTTGGAAATCAAGAGTGACATTTGTTAGGACTATTTTACGAATAAAATTAAGCTGTTTACTCACAAATCATTATTTAAATATAGTTATTTTAAAATATTTATATATTTAATGTAAACTCATGCCCCAAATGGGAGGCAATGACCAATCATATTTCAATGATTTTTTAAATTTATAACCGATCAGAGTCGTGTTTCGCCTAGAATTTACCAACTAAAGGTTATCATAATAAAGAAAACACCTGCATGAGGTGAAATAGTCAATAATAATGGTCTCACGGCCTCCTGTTGTTTCAACTAATAAACATTGCCCACGCTGTTAACTTTACTCAATTGTTTATAATGAACACACATATTTCCAACAAAGGTGTTATTATTTTACTACTATTTATTATTTTGAAAACACCATCGCACAAAAAATAATGTACAACGCACGTTTGTGAAGTGTTTTACAGAATCTCGGAAATTAAAAACCTCGCTATCGCTCGGTCTTTAAACATTTTCCTCGATTCTGTAAAAACCATTTCCTAACCTCGCATCATAATATACTATTGTGTAATTTCGACCTATATAATGTAAATCAAGATTAATAAAATTCATGGTAAAATTCCATTCAATTATTATACCCTACCCGCTCTTAAAGTGACCCTCGTCAAAACAAAACCATGTGACCTGTTCGCTTTTCATTGGTCATGAACACCGACGTACGTTGTAGAAGCAATAAGTACACGGAAAAGTAGTTCCCTTCATTAAATTAAAAATATGTCCTCTGAATATACTTGTTATTCTTCATGAACGAAAATAATAATAATAGGTTGGGGGTTTATGCTGTGGGCCAGCTCCCCACACATTAGAAAAAAAAAAGCAAAATGCTAAAAGACCAAATCAGTCAACAGTAATGCAAGCAAGAGAGTTAAGCATTGACGATGCCCAAGTTCGTAGGCTTTGGAGGTTTGGCACGGGAAGACGGCAGCAGTTGTAAAAACCTGAAGATATTTTTTCCCCGGGTTTTTACATATATATAGGCCTATGTGACATGATAAGAAAAATAAATTCCTGGACGGGATTTAGATTTTAGATTTAGATTTATTTAGCCTGGTGGAGTTAAGGCCATGTGGCCTTCTCTTCCACTCACCAGGACAAACATATATTACATAAGAATATAACAATCTTAATTAACTCTAATATTAAACACTAAGTAAAAATTTGATCAAAAGATAATATCTAATATACATATTACGATCTATAATACAACCAGTTAATATTAGTTAAAATTAAGACTAAAACTAATAATAAAATGTATACAAGCAAGACATATTAAATTGTCCCTGTCTAGTGTATATAAAAAACAGGAAATAATGAGATATAGAAAACTATTTTACGATTATACAATATTTAAAACCAAACAATAAAAATATTTGTTATTCTTAATATTATTTACATAAATAATTAAATATATTAATATTGCTAAAAGAATACTATCAGTGAGGTGTATAAGTTAATTTGTTATTAAATAATTCTTTAGTTTGTTTTTGAAGGATGTTATAGTTTGACAGTCTCTGACATAGGGTGGAAGGGAATTCCATGCTTTGGTAAGTGACACCGTAAAAGATAATGAATAATATACAGTGTGATGAGGCGGGATATAAAGGACAATGTGCTGATGGGATCGAGTGTCAAGATTATGTGTGTCGGATAGTCTGATGAAGCGGCGTGATAAATAATTAGGCGATGATGTGTGAAGTATTTTATAGAGAAGGGATAGGATTGGTACCTGGAACAGATTTCGAACAGAGCTCCGAGTTCGAATCCCGTCCAGGCATTTATTTTTTTTATCATGTCATATTAAGCTTGCATTGCTCAATGTCAAAAAATTAATTATAACGTATATATATATATATATATATATATATATATATATATATATATATATATATATATTAATATAAAATTATGGAATATTCCATAATTTTATATTAATTTTGAATAATACCTCAACGGAACACATCATGAATCTTATAAAAGTTGAGTATATATATATATATATATATAGGCCTATATTATAATTTTAATTTTAAAAATGTAAATTATTGTATTTTTTTATTTTCCACCCACGTAGTCTGGTGATAACATAGTTACCTCAAACGCGATGGGTGTCAATCCGAATGTGTTTTCTGAAGGTATTAAAGCACCCTTAATGCTGCACTTTTCATAACATTTTAAATGTAGTCCAAAAGACACATCACTCAATTCATATTACAGAGCTGGTTGTGCATTCGTCAACGGAAACATTCTGCAGTATAAAAAGTAAAGCCACTGAGGTGACAAAGGAAAACCCATAAGTCCATCTTTTTTTATATCGGCCTGACGACATGTGGTGATGAAAACGACAATGTCATGATTGTCAACATTTGCAAGAAAAATATTGCTAAAGCTACAGTTTCCTGACGTTAGAAAAGAAAAAAAATATATTTTACGACAAACTTATATTCTCTCTCAGCTAGTGGATTTGCATATTATATTAAATCTCAACCTATACATAAAACTAACTCACTGATATTATCCACACAACCCAAAATTAAAAGAAATTAAATAAAAATACATAATAAGATAAAGCGAAAGTACAATAAATTCTAATCTTAATAATGTAGACAATAAATGCTTTCGATTTGAAGAAAAGACCCAAATTCCACAAAAAAAGGAGTAAGTATTAAAATAATGAACTGAAAATGATAACAAATCTATTCTCACTATTCAATAAAAGCAGATGTAAGGTCTCCATACATCCTTAACCCGAGCTAATTTTTTTTTCAATCATTTCCTGTATAATTCAGCTGTCTCAAATCATAGTTAATGTTAATCTCTCAATTAATTCTTGGCTTAACCGCTGGGAAACTTTCCTATGATTAACCTAACAGAATTTTGCATATATTTTTTTAAATCTCATTTTTGCTAGAAGAGCTCTACAGTGGTATGGACATGTACAACGGATGTCGGAAGACCAGTGGCCTAAACAGGATTGGATGGTACCAGGCAGAAGGAAGAGGGGGAGAAGTAGAAGAGCATGGTATGAGGGAATATACGATGCCATGATGAAGAGGGGTATGGAAGATGGTCAATGGGAAGATAGGAATCTCTGGAAAGCAGGAATCAAGGGCAAACTGCTGTAAGTGGAAAGCCTGTATTAAGTATTAAGTAAGTATTTTTGCTAGAGGTCCTATTATAGTAGTTTATGACACTTACATTGTTATTTTCAATAAAATAATAATAATAATACGTCTCGGATTAGGCCTTTGTAGATCTGTTTCGGCCCCATCTAGCAATATTTTAAGACGTCTTCCAGGTTGACGATGTCCTTTGGGTTTATATTGCATCATTTTTGGGACCCTTGAATTATCCATTCTTTTTTACACGGTCTGGCCAGTTTAATTTTATATATGTTGAGTTTTTCTTCTACTGATTCTACTTCTAATTGTTCCAAAATTTGTTCATTATTTTTCTCGATCTAAAAGAATGTATCCTGTTGACCTTCTGAGAAATTTCATTTCCGTTGTTTTGATTCTGCTCATATCTATTTTTCTTAATGTCCAAATCTCACTTCCGTACAAAAGGGAATACTATTATAAAATATTCCTTTCATAATGTAGTTCTGAAAGGACTGTAACGATCTACAAAAAGAAAATGTTGCATCTTTTCCTTGGCGTTTCAAGATCTCTAACCATTTGGTCGATGCTTTAAGATTGCCTTATAAATCCTGGATCTGAACATACGATCCAAATGGTATTAAAACATTCCGGGCTATGTGGCCGTGGTCTATAACTGGCGTTTCTTCCAGACATTTCTCCCTCAACTGCGGAGGGCATCTTCAGTGGCGAGCTGTTGTTACCCTGTCGTAGACTCGACTGCGAATGAACGGCAGAAAGCTGGACTTACCCAGCTTTCTGCCGTTCATTCGCAGTCGAGTCTACGACAGGGTAACAACAGCTCGCCACTGAAGATGCCCTCCGCAGTTGAGGGAGAAATGTCTGGAAGAAACGCCAGTTATAGACCACGGCCACATAGCCCGGAATCTTTTAATACCATGATTACCAGCCGTGAAAGCCTGCATTCCACAATACGATCCAAATGTTGATACAAGTTCTCATCTTACTGATAGATGAAATCTATTATGGACAATAGATAATAATAATAATAATAATAATAATAATAATAATAATAATAATAATAATAATAGACAATAAGGCATTAAATATGATATACAAAAGTTTAATAATTCTTCTTCTTCTACTACTTCATGAAATTAGGCCTTTTGACATGTTTTCATATCAAGTGGGATTTAATGAATCTTCCCATCTAGTAAATGGGAGTCCAACACTTCTAAGTCCTGTTGGTTTGTATGTTAATAACAGCTGAGGGATTCTATCAGTAGGCATTCCTTTAATATGCTCATTCCAGTTGTATCTCATGTTGTCAATTCTATTTGTTAAAGTTTAATTATTTTCTTCTAAAAATCAAGCTCCTTTATGCTTGGCCAGTTTCAGCATTTGAACCAGGGATCTATTGAATATGAATCTGTTTGTTTTATAAGATTGTTTGAACTTAGCATTTAAATTGAATTCTTAAATATATTCTTGGTTTGTAATCCGAATGTAAGGCACGTCTCTAGAACAATTCATCTTCTTAAAAAGTTGAATTCTTTAGTATGTTAATTGTAATTAACAATTCATGCATTTATATACACTTAATTAATTAACAACGCACGCCTGGGGTCGGTTTACCGTTTAAAAGGAGCAATGAACTTCAAAATATAACAGCTATAAATACCTCCTTGTGCTGGTTATATAAATCCGTATCTACTTTTCAAGTGCCCAAGGTACTTAAGGCATTTTAAGAACTTTCGAAGCTTTAAATTTTTCTTCCTCATACTTCATACGCTATTTCAAGACATTATATTAACAAGAATTATTTAAGGGGGCGAGGGGTGAAATTTCTATTTTATACATTTTTTTAAACTAGAGACTTGATTTTTGTACAAACATTCACTGCATGATACACAATGATGTATTTAAGTTTCATTCTTGTGAGACATTTACTTTACGAGTTATTAAATATTATATTTTTTTTAAATTGCAGATTCTCAAAGAATTATACACAGAATCAGTCATGGAAAATGTACAAAAATACAGAAACAACTGGAAATCTCACGTACGAAGAATGAGCAGAACAAGAATACCACGTCAGATCTTAAATTACCAGCCACCAGGCAAGAGATCTTTGGGCAGACCCTTCAAACGTTGGATTGAGACCGTAACAGACCACTAGGTCTATCACATGAAAGGATGTCTGATTTTTACAAGGCCCCTAAAATATTTAGAAAAACATCATGCATTAGAATTCTTATAATGTGAATACAAAGGGAGAAACAAATAATGTTGTGTCTCATGCGTGGAATTACAAAAAAAATAATTGCATACATTTTATTTTTTATTTCTTAAAATACTACTTCAATCATGAAACCCATGCACTACTTTGTTATCCATTGCTTTTAGGACATTCAGTAAAAATTTGAACCTTCTAGGACAAAATTCCTGAATTCCATTCAATTTTGAATGTACAAAATTTTAGTGAAAATAAATGTGTGGAAAAACAAGTTTAAAGATATGCATGCAGGTGGCATTTAACTGGTGCAGCCTTTTAACTCTGGCGTAATTTAGGGCACTTAGAAGGGTCATAGACCTCAAACTTTGCCAATATATACATCAGAGTACAGGTTATTTTTTAGTATAAAAAACAAAAAAAATGTCAATTTTGATCTCAAATGGTCAATTTTTCACCCATCACCCCCCTTAAAAACATATAGAACTTTTGGAGGAGGGCTTGTAGAAATTCAAGAAGAGACAATATTAGAAATACTAGAATCATAGAAAAATGGATTTTCAAAAAAAAAAAATGCTCTACAATATATTGAAGAAAGTAAACTGAAATTATTTGACCATGCAAAGAGTGTTTCTGATGACAGGATAGCTAAGATGTTATTAAATTTTGAAGCAGAGGGCATAGAAAAAATGAGGGACCAAAAGAACAGCGGGTTCAAGGAGTGCATAGGAGTTTGGTGTCGAAAGGATAAACAGAGGATGATGTAGAGAATAGGGATTTATGGAGTAGTCAAATTTACAATGGGCTGTAGGAAAAATAATGTCTTGTAGAGAAATCTAATATGTTAAAATGAATGTTTGTTCGTACTTTATGCGCGGCCATACCGTTGGTCCGATTGTGATGGAGCTTTTTGCAAAATGTTCAGGGGATTTCCGGGATGAACATAGGCTATAAGAGAGTTGACATACTCAACTCCTACACCCTTAAAAAAGCATCCTTTATAGTGAAAAAGTCCCCTTTTTTTATCCTTAAATGGCTTACGCTGCCTAAACCATAATAAAATACACAAAATTAATGTACACAGAATTGGATATCTCATAAAACTCTACAAAAAAGTTCGTGACAGCATGTTTATATTTTACAGATAACACACAATAGCCATTTTTATCTTTCATTGATGCCAAGGAGATCGGGTAAGTAGATTCCCGGGCAAGCATGTGGGGCATACCATTCATCCGATTGTCATGGTTTTTTTTGCAATATTTTCAGGATTTTCCCGGGAAGCTTATGGATTATAAGAGAGTTTTTAATGCTCAAGCGCTTCGCCCTTAAAAATCACCATCTGTGTAAAAAACGTGAAAAAATGTTGATTTTTGTAAGCTTAAATGGCTTACGCTGCCTAAACCATAACAAATACACAAAATTATTGTACATAGTATTGAATATCTCAAAAAATTCTACAGAAAAGTCCGCGACAGCATATGTTTATCTTTTAAGGATAACTCACAATTAATGCCAAGAAGATAACGACATACATTTATATTTATTTTTCCTTTTACTTATTCAACTAAATGCAAAAACACGTTATCATTTTTATTTAGATATAGCAGCGCACGCCGGGTATTAGCTAGTTCCTAATAAAGGAGAAGTATTTTTTTAACACGGAGCTTAAGATATACATGACAAATATGGCTACACAGGGTTCGAGGATTACTAGATCATCGAAGTTTCCTGATATTTGTCTTACAAGTCAGGAAAGACCTCAAAAAACCCTCACCGAAGATACATGACTCGGGTGGGAATTGAACCTGAGTCCGCTGCGTCTTATGCAACGACAAAATCCTCAGATCACAGTGGTGTACTGAATGACATTTAAATCCACTTCTAACAGGTACAGAGGTGATTTGAAGTACCTGCTGTCTTTAACACGCTAGGATATGGAATGAATACAAATAATGGCAGGTGTCCACATGCAGCATGTTAAAATATTTGCGTGGGTCGTAAAACAGTGTAAATCACTCCATTCACGAGGAAACATAAATTTAGTTATTTTCAGACTCTGCGATGTGTAAGAATAACATTAGCAGTTATAGTCAAATAAATCTGTAAAAGGGCACTTTGACAGAAAATCAATAGAAACCAAAGTTAAAAATAAAACAGTATTTTCACAGCTGTGCAAATTTTCTTGCATTTGGCTACTAAAGTATGACCTTAACCGAACGCCTATGGATTATATTCCACACCTCTCTACAGCCATTCGTATTTTTTAATATCGTATTCGCCTGTGTGAGCGAGGGCACGAATTTGCCATCAAATCTCTTGTTGTGTCGAACGTGACCCTGGCATTGAGCTGCTCGCCCATGCATGACCTTGTGTGATAAAAAAATGTCTATACTATTCAGAATACAAAATCCTCTCCCGACAGCTCGTGTTCGTGTAACACCAGGGATGCGTGAAGGGACGAAAAAGAACATACACAGGGATATCTTAAACCAGAGAGAGAAAGAGAGAGAGAGAGAGAGAGAGAGAGAAAATAGGGAAAAGAAGAGTGGGAAGAGAGGAAATAGAGCGAGAGAAAGAGGAGAAAGAGAAAGAAGAGA
>JASPKZ010009044.1:0-47500 GCA_030220185.1 Diploptera punctata
TGTTGCGGTATCGGGCCTCCTGCCCTCGTCTTCTCAGTGCGTTGGCGGTCTAGTCTGTTTGCACTGGGAGCCAGGATAGCGAAGACGGTCTCGCACTAACGTATAGAACTGAAGTAAACATTATAGATCAGACTACGAATTTTATATCTGCCTATTTTATTACAGAGCTTACAAGCAATTACAATCAGAGATGATATAACAAACAAACGAATCAGCAAGGATTGAGGCATTAATGAACTACGTAATTCGAGGAAGAAAAACTAAAGTATGAATTTATAAATCTCTTGCACAACTCGTCCTGAGTTATGCTTCTGAAACAAAACATCGAAGCATCGAAAACAGAACACATATTGGAAGCACAAGACATGATTAGATTTAGATAAATAATGAAGAAGAAAAAAAATGATGGAATGTGAATGAATACATTCGCGAACAATGTGAAATTCAACCAACGAACGAAAAGTTATCAAGAAAGATAGCAGAAATGAAATATCCATGTCTCAAGTATGAGTGAAGACAGATTATCAAAAGTCTTACGAGATAATATTCAAATTGACAGGAGAACCCGAGGAAATCCATGACAAAGATAAAGAAGCGCTCTTCTCAACAGACTGTAAGCCTAGAATCAAGAGTCAAAATTAATAAAATTCATAGAAAAACTCCGTTGAGATGTTATTTATTTTAGCTGATGGAGTTAAGACCTAGAGGTCTTCTCTTCCATTTTACCAGGGTTAAATTAAACATTCAATAAGAATTATGAACTATCTACATTGATGTATGATATATAATTGATATAGGCTACACATTATAAAGTTGAGAAGGGAAAGAAAGAAAAATAGTATTAATGCCACTGGTCAACATGATTTTTGTCTCATGAGTACCAATAGTTGTACTTAATGCAGTTTTTATCGTGTTTTCAAATATGTATTCGGAATTTCTCCATCGCCCACAGTTTTTTTATTTCAATTTCAATTAATGGATTTAAATAATTATTTTTTAACAAACGTTTTTTCGTCCATTTCTCCATTGTAAAATAAAACGGGAAACACTTTCATCAGGAGATTTCAGCTATGGAAAAAAATTATATCAAGGCAAATGGAATCCTAATATGCTGGCCGATTATTATTGTGCCATCAAGAGGAATGCTCCACAGGCTAAATGTGGCAGAAAATCGTCATTTCTTACTTTCTAGGCGAGTCCGAATGTTCCAATATTGTGTAGTTACGAATGTAGAAAATGTTAAAATGTTTGAAATTATAAATGCATGATGGAGAAAAACCGATATGATATTTTAATTCAGGAGAAAAAAATGCTATCAGAATCACATGTTTTTCTTTCTAAGACAAAAAAAGTTTCTTTTTGTTGTTCAGTGTAATAGTATCACAAGCAAACCAGTTTTTCATCGAAGGTCAATTACAGTAAATCTGCTACATTCTGCTGAAAGGTCTACAATTTTAATAGTCTAAGAATTTGAGGAGACGGGCCTTCCTAAAAACTCCTAAAAACTTCATGGCGCGACAGGCCTAGAAGACTCTCGGCCTAGCAGTCGGCTGCTGGCCTCACATACACACGTGTTAATCACTGAGGTAGACGATTATACAACCAGTATAGGGAGTTACATGTGGTCGTCATGTCGGGTCCCTCCGCCATTATACCTGGTTTACTAAACCTGGAGCCGCTACTTATTGTACCTACCTAAATTCCTCACAATGCTTAGAGAATACCCATTTTGCACTGGCCAAAATCCATGAGCAAATTTAGTCCACCATGGAGATTCGAATCAACGCAAGTTCCGTAGCTCTGCGTCAAGATTTCTTGCCTTAACTACTCGGCTACGATATGGGACCAGACGAGGCTGCAAGGGACAGAAATGGGCGAGAGAAGACAAGAGAAGAGAAATAGAAGAAGAAGAGAAGAGAAGAAGAGAAGAGAAGAGAAGAGAAGAAGAGAAGAGAAGAGAAGAGAAAGAGAAGAGAAGAGAAGAGAAGAGAAGAGAAGAGAAGAGAAGAGAAGAGAAAGAGAAGAGAAGAGAAGAGAAGAGAAGAGAAGAGAAGAGAAGAGAAGATAATAGAAGAGAAGATAAGAGAAGAGAATATAAGATAAGAGAA
The DNA here is from genome assembly GCA_030220185.1 of Diploptera punctata. Classification (NCBI taxonomy): domain Eukaryota; kingdom Metazoa; phylum Arthropoda; class Insecta; order Blattodea; family Blaberidae; genus Diploptera; species Diploptera punctata. Next base: position 2,109 of record JASPKZ010009044.1, read on the forward strand.
GAGAATAGAATAGAAGAGAATATAATATAATATAATATAATATAATATAATATAATATAATATAATATAATATAATATAATATAATATAATATAATATAATATAATATAATATAATATAATATAATATAATATAATATAATAATATAATATAATATAATATAATATATGACATGACATGATATAATATATCAATATAATACAGGGGAAGGCCTAAAGCCTCCTCGAGTCAGGGAATATATTTATACATGAAGGAGAAACATCTACAACCAGGAGATTGGATGGACCGACAAAATTGGCTATTAGGAATCAGACGATGTCAAAGACATTAATCAACCGATCTTTCTAGTATAATACTAGAATCCAGAGAAGAATAAGAAAAAAGAAGAGTCAGGCATTATAAAACTGGCCTGTTTTGTATTCACAGTTATATATCTTCAAGGAAAAAAATTATATCCATGCATTTAATTAGTTTTCTATATTTTGTTTCCTCGTTCAGCAATAATACCTACTGAATACGTCAATAATAATAATAATAATAATAATAATAATAATAATAATAATAATAATAATAAATAATAATAAACCAATAGAACAAGTAACACACTTTAATAATTTAGGTAATAATATATCACAGTTTCATAATCAAAAAGATGTGGAAACAAATTTAGAAAAATATAACAGATTAAATGGTATAATTAGGAGAAATTTTGGAAAACAAATGAGGAAAGAAATCCAATTGAGATTTCATAATGCCATAGCCAAACCTGCTCTACTATACGGAAGTGAATGCTGGACACTTCGAGCAAAAGATAAATCCCGCATTAATAGTTCACAAATGAGATTCCTGCGATCACTAACTGGAGTAACATTAAGGGATAGAATGAAAAGTGATGAGATAAGGATGCAGTGGAATAGTAGGGAAATGGTTGAACATATACAAAATTATCATAAGTAATGCCACGAGTGATTTCCAAAGTATCGATAAATTCACGACTCACGAAGTGAGGAGTGAATTTATCTAGAGAATTTGGAAATCAAGAGTGGCATTTGTTAGGACTATTTAACGAATAAAATTAAGCTGTTTACTCACAAATCATTATTTAACTGTAGTTATTTCAAAATATTTATATATTTAATGCAAACGGCGATGTTTGAAAACAAATGAGAAACGATAGGTACGCTTCTACTGCTTCTTTTGTTTATCACTGCAACCAGATCATACTATTTATTGCCAAAGGAACGCAATATTGTAAGAATGCTCTCTAGTGGAGAAAAAATGAAACATCAATCTGTATATTAATTCATTTCTGATGTCGTATGATGTAAATATTACAATTATATTTTTCTGGATTATTACCTGGGAAAAAATACATTTAAGAAAGTCAAACAGTGGTTTCTTTTTTTGGTGGTATAATAAATTGCTACAAATGTTGACATGTATGCACTATATATATACAATCTGGTAGCCGTATTTCTTATAGGCTCAGTCACTGCAAAATAACGGTCAGACCTGTTCAGAATATTAAAAAGGAGGAGCTTTGTTTAATATATGGTAATTATAACACTGATAAATATTTCGTGAAACACGACTCTGATTGGTTGTAAAACAGAAATCATTGAAACGTGATTGGTCAGTGACTCCCATTTGGGGCATGAGTTAAATAGTCAGATTAAATGGTTCCAACACGTCCAGAGAATGTCAAATTCCCGTTTACCAAAGATGATTTACCACCTCAACCCTAAAGGCAAAAGAGAGACCTCGGAAGACCCTTCAACCGATGGAAAGATCAGTTTTTGTAGTCGCAGAACGGTCATCATCACCCAATACTGCATTCGGAAAGAAGAAGAAGAAGAAGCATACGTCAATTGAAGATTGTAATATTAAAAATAGGTTTTTTTATGTACCTTAAACTGTCATGAAATTCCTGATAATTAACGAACTATTTTAATATATTTCATATTTTAATATACTCTGTCACTGCAGCCCATTGTATATAAAACGAAGTTCCCAGAATATAATAATGCCATTACATTCCTATTAGGCTATGCAAATGTTAATAACAGAAGCCAAAAATATGCTCAGAGGCATTGAATCGAATTTTTATTTAGGTTGAAAATAATTTCAGTTCGCTTTGATCATATAATTTACTTTTATTTTTTTCAACAAATAATCAGAAAAATCTGCACACAAAAATCCAATATGAATTTTTCACTTGTTGAGTTAATAAATTGCATTGATAGCATTCTCTCTTTGTCATTATTTAAATAAATTTGATCTTTTATGCACTATTTAGGATTCTGTATGGGAGAGGGTCTATTGCTATTGGTATCAATGTCCACAAAATAAACGCTCACTAATGGAATTTCACTGTACATTTGTAATTCAGAGAGGGGATAAATGAATTGACATTTATTATGTTGGATTCACCCCCCACCATCCACTTGATGCTCTTGATTATATTTACACATACAAGGGTTAGAAACATACTTGTCAATGGTTAAAAAAGTATTTGAAAACTAGATTAATTTTTAGTCCTATTTGGTAGCTATTGACCGCGTAATTCTGTTAGTAAACTTCAATAAAAGTTGGGGAATAATGGAACGAGTATAACATCAAATAGAATGATTATTAAAATGGGAACAAGCCATAATAAAAGCTGGTGAAATTTCTCCACTTTATTCCTCGTCTGTTCTCTGGTCCTTTGAAGGTAAAGTTCATTTTTAATTTAATCTATTGAAATACTACATGCAAAGTAATTGGGCAATAAACTAACCAATTATTTTTTATAAAACTGGACTACGTCAGAACGAATGATACTCTTCATAAATATATCTTGCATAAAAAATCAATAACCAATTATGTATGGATACTGATATTACAGAAAAATTAATATTTTAAGGTTTATATTATTATTATCGAAGGAAAAATAAAATATGTGATGAATATATATATATATATATATATAATAATAATCATAATAATAATGAACAACATTAACTATGATTTGAGGGAAGTAGATTATACAGGGAATGATTGGAAAGCATTGGCTCAGGATAGGGATGTATGGAGAGCTTATGTCCGCGCGGCCATGAACCTACGGGTTCGATAGTGCCCGTGAGTAAGAAGTAAGTAATAATAATAATAATAATAATAATATAATAATAATAATAATAATAATAAGCTGGCAGAGTTAAGGCCATAAGGCCTTCTCTGCCACTCAACCAGCGAATAGTAGAATTATACAAAAATTACATACATATCACAATTTAAAGATATTATTAAAATACAGACTAAACAAAATACAGTGATGATGTGATCTAATACTAGCTAATACTAACAAAATCATAGAATATAATAAAATTAAAATTATATAAAATAAAGTAAGTTGCTTCCTAGATGATTATTAATGGAATGCTCTATATAGTTGTTGTGCAGTTAATGTTTTCATTGTGTCGAACTTAAGATATCAGTTAATTTGGATTTAAATAATGATAGCGATTGACAGTCCCTGACATGACTGGGAAGTGAGTTCCAGCTCTAGTCATAGATATTGTGTAAGATTCAGAGTATAGACACATCCTGTGCTGAGGTATCAAAAGTAAAGAAGAGTCTTGTGATCTTGTTCCTATATATATATATATATATATATATATATATATATATATAGGCTATATATATATAAGGTGTAACATAACTCAACGGCAACATTTCAGGAATGAGTTCGTTATATGGAGAGGATAAAAAAGTGTATTATAACATGGGTCCGAAAATTGATAATTACAGAGTTATTCGAACTTTCATGAATGTTAGTAAATGGCGACAAAAATGCAAGGGACTTGTTGGAGCGCTCTGTTCTGTCAGATGAAATGTTCAAAGTGACGTCCTTGTGTCTCAATACGGGCATATTCTTCATTTGTGTACATCACAGCAGCCTACAATCAACAGAAAACAGACTGTCAACTACTGTAAACCTTAATAACCTAACATTCATAAAAGTACGAATAACTCTGTAATTATCAATTTCCGGACCCATGTTGTAATACACTTTTATATTCTCTCCATATGAGGAACTCATTTCTGGAATTTTGCCGATGAGTTATGTTACACCCGTATATTTATTTATTTATTTATTTGGGGATAAAAATTGTTGCAAATGGAAGTTATGATGCTGGAAGTAATGAGAGGATGAATAGGGGCAAATCTGCAATATCAAAATTAAATGGTGTTTTATGGGATAAGAATATAAGTTCTAAAACAAAAACAAAAATTTTTAATACAATAATCACAGTACAATGTCGGGAACATGGAAATTCAAATCTAGAACAACAATTAAATTAAATTCTGCAGAAATTACTTTTTTGAGACGTTCAGCTGGAATTTCTAGAAGAGATAAACTGAGAAACAATGTAATTAAACAAAAGATGAATGTTCAAACTCCAATTGTTGAGTTAATAAAAAAACTTCTTCTTAATCGTAATTTGTAGGATTTTAATCCTGTTTATTTCCAAAATCACTCCTCGGAGGAAGACGTATTGGATGTGCCACTCACTGTCTATCCATCTCTTGGCTGCTCTTCCTCTTGTTCTTATCCCGTCCATTGGTCTATCTTCTTTAACTCTTTGGAAGTCGGTTGTCTTCCATTCTTTCTATATGACCCTTCCAATATTTTCCTCTATCTGTAATAAATTTGGTTATGTCTTGAATATGATATTGTAATATTCTACAAACAATTAAAATTGTATGGTCATATAAAAATAAAGACAAGAAACAGATTCCTAAGAATACTAGAATGAATACCACTTGATAGAAGAAAAAGTGGACGGCCAAAAATATAATGGATTGAAGGTGTTTTGAGCAGCATGAGGGAAAAAGGATTGGACTAGGGAGATTGGAATGCCAGAGAAATATGCAGGAAAATGACACTAGAGTAATTGTTATTATTAGAACTCCAAATTTTGAAAATTACCCTATTTCACTTAAAGTACGCTAATGTATTGTTCATAACTAAACATAGCATAAAATACTATTACTTACAACAATATTCATAAAGTTTGAAAAATATGGCTAATCATCATGTGAAAACTTTAACACAGCATAGTGTAAGAAATAATTTAACGACTGTAAAACTATATGCTAGTCCATAGTGCATTCTTATCAAGTCTTGATAATGATATGGCCTCGCTATCGAAACGCGTTGGCTATTTTAATATTTTACTTTGGTGATTTGGGTTTTATTGCTAATGTGTAAATATGAAGTTTAAGGATTTTTTACGAGCCTGAAAATCTTCAGACTCGGGACTCGCGGCTTGAAGTCCCTCCAGGAGAACTTGCTCCTTGGATTTTTCCGTCCTAAAAATCCATCGACCCCGGCCGGGTTTGAACCCGCGAAATTTACCGAATTTTCCCATCCTAGTAGGCTACTACCTTGGTTTCCTAGATGTCAGTATGAGGCGGAACGCTGACCACGGACCATTCAAAAATTACATCTATACGAAAACAAGTGTAACTAAATTAGTATGGTTAAAATTCTTCCCGTAGGTGGAGAGCGCCTAAATCTCTGTAAAGGGAAAACATCGGCTTACAATACAAAAAAAGTATTATTATTATTATTATTATTATTATTATTATTTTTTAAATCCCACAACAGAACCGGAGGCCCTTGGGTAGTAGGAAGTTAAGGCTCCCACTTTTTCTAGACAATCGGCACTTTATGTCAGCGGGTTGTCAGACCTGCGTGACTGCCGCCTTACCCCCAGAACAAGCGTCTGGTACTCATTTTCGTTAGAGGCTGAGTCGACCCCAGGACCATAGTGCCGCCAGAGGGTTTGGGTCAGTTTAAAAATCCTGACCCCAACGGGACTTGAACCCTCGACCCTCCGGCTTGTAGCTCAGTGCCTTAACAACTACACTACTGCGTGCCCCTATTATTATTATTATTATTATTATTATTATTATTATTATTATTATATATTATTATTATATTATTATTATTATTAGTGCTCCAAATTTTGAAAATTATCCAATTTAAATTAAAGTACGCTAATGTATTGTTTATAACTAAACATAATAGAAAATACTATTACAACAATATTCATGAAGTTTTGAAAAATAGGCTAATCATGTGAAAACTTTAACACAGCTTAGTGTAAGAAATAATTTAACGATTGTAACTCTATATTCCATAGTGCATTCTTATAAGTCTTGACAATGATATGACCTCGCTATCGAAACGCGTTGCCTATTTTAATATTTTACTTTGGTGATTTGGGTTTTATTGCTAATGTGCAATATGAAGTTTTAAAAGAAAACATACTCGTAATTCGTATGTGAAAGACCCTTTATTGTGCCACAAAGGTAGGATGACTGCATTGCCAGTAGAACTAAAGGAAGTCATTAAAGGAACACTAATATGGCATGCAATAATTTAACTGTAGGTGTAACAGACCGCAAGTAGCAATGCAGTAGTTCAATAAAGTTGTGCTTTTATCAACAATTCTGACAGTATCTCACATTCCAACCCGATAATTCTATGTTTATACGCTCGGGCTAACACTGTTTATCTGGTGCGATCTTGGTCATAATCCATGTTCATGTCTGAATGTCATTGTATACTTGTTTGATTTCAATAACAGAACCTAACTTGTCCCTCTCGTAATTGCTACCAACTACTAAGAAATTTATTGCCAGTACGAGACTAGTTGAAATAATTTATGAAATAAAGTTGGTAGCTACAATGAATGTCAGTTCTGGAAATGCATGCTATTATGCATTACAGGGACTTTTGACGTTTCAACTCCCTTCAAAAAACGTTAAACTGAGAATATATAAAATAGTTATTGTACCAGTTATATTATATGGATGCGAAACATGGACTCTTACTTTAAGGGAGGAAAGGAGATTACGAGTATTTGAGAATAAAGTTCTTAGGAACAAATTTGGGCCAAAAAGAGATGAACAGACAGGTGAATGGAGAAAACTATCAATAGTGAGCTACATGATATGTATAGGAAGTCAGATGTAAGAACAGCTAAGTCTCGTAGACTGCGGTGGGCAGGACATGTGGCACATTTGGGGAATGAAAGAGGTGCATGGAAGCTTCTGTAGGAAACCAGAAGAAAAACGCCCAGTTGGTAGACCAAGAATGAGGTGGGAGAATAACATTATCCATGATTTGAGGGAAGTAGAATATACAGGTGATGATTTAAAAACATTATTTCAGGATAGGGATGTATGGAGAGCTTATGTCCGCGCGGCCACGAACCTACGGGTTCGATATAGCCAGTGCGTTAATTAGCTACAATGAATATTGATCATAAAGCTTTTTTTTTCTAATGCCACCAGGTTGTCTTTTATGACATTTCTGGCTTTCTCCCCTGACATTGGCGGAATTGTTATCAATTTCTTAGGTTGGGGCACCTGAATGGCGGAGTTACATTACCCCGATGATATGATGGGTGATAAATGATAATGAAGTGCCAGAAGAGTTAATCATCATCATCAACAACAACAAGGATTAAGCCCAATGGCCTCTTCCGATCTCATTATAGGTCGAATTGGTCCTTCCATCTCTTCAATTGTCTTCCCAACATTCTTCTCCCTTTTAGTTTATAATTATACATTCTTCTTGGTATGCGCTGTTCATTCATTCGTAATACGTGCTGAAGATAAGCATTTTGATAATATTTTATTCCTTCACAGAGATTAAATATATTAAGTTCTGTTCTTATATCTTCGTTTTTCTTTTATCGGTCCTTTGGTATCCTGCTATTGCTCTCAACATCTTCATTTCTGCAGCCTCTATTTGTTTACTATCTGCCTTTGTTAATGTCCAGGTTTCACATCCAGAGATAGGAGATGGAACTGCCAATACTTTGTAAAACTTCAAAATAGTGCCAGAAGGGTTCTTAACCTAAAATGAACCCTTAACCTAAAATGAACCTAACTTCGAGACCATGGGCAATCACATGAATAACTGAATGAAGACTTTCACGACCGGTAATCACAATATTAAGAAATTTCGGGATATGAGGACGTGGTCCAAGACTGGTGTTCCTTTCAGACGTAGCTCCTTCAACTGGGGAGGACATCTTCAGTGGCGAGTACATACAGGTAGTATTTCCTGGTTGGAGCCTCGACTGTGAAAGGGAGGAAAACGTCTGAAAGAGACACCAGTCATGGACCATGGCCACAGAACTCAGTGATAATTCCCTTTTAGGTGAGTAGGTAGGCCCTATCCCATCAATGTTAAAACATGGGAATTTGAGACCCATTTTCTCAGGAACTACTAGATGGATTGTAATGAAATGTTTACAGCAAATTAAATGAGGTTTGTAAAATCCTGTATTTTTTTTTGCCACTAGTCTCTTATTTTATTTAAAAAAGTACTTCTAAAAAATCATAAGTGAGGATCTGTACAAGAGATTAGCATGATTGTGGTTCCACAGCTTTAGTATAACTAGATTTACCTCCTGTAAAAATTTCACGTAAATATATCCAATAGTTCCTGAGATAATGGGGCAATGCTAGAAAAGTTTCACTTTCGAGAAAACAAGGTTTAAAATATAATGATATTACAGACTGACAACTGTCATTTGTTTAAAAAAAATTAATGCATACATACATAAGGACTTTATTAAACTAAAAGTAAGATACATACAATGTTATTTACAAATATGGATCGCACGGGCAGTAAGCCGTACGTACTGTTGACAGTCCGTTACAATACGTTGATGTTAAAAAAAACAATCACACACAATAATAATACAATTAGATATCAATACAATTACATTATAGATTAACTTAGTTATGTAGAATTATTAAGAATTAATGACATTGCAATTTGCTAACATTTATTATTCCTGAATAAGTGTTGTTCTTATTTTCCGCATTTTGTCCAGAAATCTACCCAGGTTTATCCAATTTTCTGGGTTTACCAGTAACTCGTAGCATGCCAATTTTTGTCGGTTTATATCTAAGTACCCCCTCCTAATTTTTCTCCACACATTCTTGCGATTTTCAGTCCCTTTTTCCCATACCCACTTATAATTGTCGTTCAGTAAAAAATAATATACATAAATGTTCAGAAATGAACAGACTATCTAATTATGAATTTTTTTTTTTTTAAATTTTGACCTACCGTCTTACCTTAAAGAATTTTTTGACCGGGAATCGAACTTGGAATCTCATGAACTATAGTCAGAAACGCCGACCACTATAGCCCATGAGGCAGTCGTATTATCGGTCCTAAAGTAAATCAGCAATAGCTACATCGAGATTTTCGGGGTTTTCTCGGGGTTCTCCCGTTTCTCTAATTTCATCCACCAACGAGATGCTACGTTCTCCGCTTCTCTTCCTTTCCCCAATATGTAATTTAATCTCTCTTCATTCATTTCATATCACGTTTCATCTCATATCAAGGCAGGTAAAAATAGTCTGTTTTAGAGATCCATAGGTGTTTTAAAATATGATCTAATGGGGCACTCTCATTTAATTCCTCATGATTCCGAGCCTGTTTATCCAGGTAGGACAAAGGGAGTGTTGTAGAGGTATGCCCAAATAAATGGCGGTATGATTCATGGATGTGAATGCTTGATGTATGTAGAACCCGGAACACTATAAAAGACTACATATCACTCAATAGTGGATTTTATCTCAAGCATTCCACAAAGGAAAGATGTGTAATTCAATGAAACTAAATTAAGTTACCATGTTAGAATATTAAAACCGGAACTCATTTCTAACTAATTCACTGGGACTATCGAACCTGTAGGTTCATGGCCGCGCGAACGTAGGCTCTCCATACATCCCTATCCTGAGCTAATGTTTTCCAATCATCCCATGTATAATTTAATTCCCTCAGATCATGGTTAATGTTATTCTCCCATCTCATTATTTGTTTACGTACTGGGCGCTTTCCCTCTGATTTTCCTATAAGGAGGTAGCCATCTCCCTCTTTCATTCTCAATTCGTGCCGCTTGCCCTGTTCATCGCCATGGATTGGTGATTTGAAATGTATGAATAGAAATGAAATGACATGATCGAGAGTGTTGTTGGGATAAAATTCGGGAAACGGGAGAACTTTGAGAGAAAACAGACAAATTCCTATGTGGGCCATCAACAATACCCTCCGGAACTGGCAGAATTCAAAGATTCGAATTTGAGATCCCAGTCGTACAGTCGCGCGCTCAACCCATGTTCCTACTGAAACGGCTTAGGTGGGAGGATAATATCCCAACGAAAATTAGGAAACTGGGTACCAGATAATTCACTACGTTCAGTTAATTGAGAATAAGAACCAATGGAGAGTTTAGTAGTAGTAGTAGTAGTAGTAGTAGTAGTAGTAGTAGTAGTAGTAGTAGTTGTTGTTGTATGTCCTTGTGTCCCTCAGTGAGACTTAGGCGTCCTCCCCATACAGGGGAGAAATTCAACCATACTATTTTACACTCTAGCCACTCTATCTTTGGCTCTGAAGTTTAGGTTGCACGAGGGGCAAGGGGAGAGAGAAACTCGTCCTACTGCCAATAAGAAAATAGTTGAGTGTGGGTGAGCGTCTGCTACAACCAATCACTGCTCTTGACGCCGCTAGTATGTTTTGAGATTGCTGCGATGTTGTCGGCTGTATTTCTGCTAACAACGTGGCTTCAGTTGCTCTTTGTTGCAGTACAGAGTGTGTTTGTTTGCTGTTTCGCTCTTGTGATTAACTGTTAACAATACAGCTTCAGTTCATTATTGTTTTAATATGGCGAGTGGCTCATCTGAATCAAAAAAGAAAATCGGATCTTATACTAGCAAAAGCCAGGAATTTATTTATCGGCTGTGATGAGGCATAAAATGATATATACGAAGATTGTGGCGGTCTTTCCTCTTGATTACAACGATAAAGGTAAGATTTTTATTTTAGTGATAGATGAAGGGTTTTTTTAATCAAACTTATGTTCTTTATGCATTTAACATAGTTTTGAAGTGATGTATGGAATTGTTTGTTCGTGAATTTACTAGAATTGTGAATATTTTCGAGAATAGTGTGTTCGTAGCAATAAATTAGAAATCTCATATTTGTTTCATTTTCAATTTCGCGTAATAAAATGAGCATTTATTTATAATATGTACGTTCTAGATAAACAGAAAGTGCTATGATTTAATATTCCGCGTGGTACATAAAGCGGCCCCTCCCACTGAATATCCATATCGCCAACACTGTCGTCAAAACTTCAGAGCCGTAGACTGGGAGGCTGCACTATAGTTATATTTGTTTTCGAATATATGTCGTAGAGTGGCCCGAGTTCAGCATTCAGCCTTATGGTGACGTCTAGGAAACTTAAGTATACTAGGATGGAGACATTCGGTAAATTTTGCATAGAGGTCTTTTTCAGACCTGTGGTTCTTTTAAGAGCCTGAAAAATCTTTAAACTCGGGACCCATGTCTTAAAGCCCCTCCCGGAGGACATGTCTCTTGGATTTTTCCATCTTTAAAAATCCATCGATCACAGCCGAACAGCCGAGTTTGAAACAGAGTGACTAGAAGCAACGAACATATGCATTATATCTCCGCGGCCGACTGGAGTGCCTTAGTAAATGCACCAATAGATGTGGTTATAGTAGCTATATAATATGTTAGAAAAATATAAGTAAACCTGTTATCTGAAATTAAGTGTTATTTCGTTACATTTCTACTAACTAACTGGCTCTATCGAAATCATAGGTTCATGACCGCGCGGACATAAGCTCTCCACACATCCCTACCTTGAACTAATGTTTTTCAATCATTCCCTGTATAATCTACTCCCCTCAAATCATGCTTAATGTTATTCTCCCACCTCATTCTTGGTCTACCAACAGGGCGTTTTCTCTCATATTTTTCTAGAAGAAGCTTCCATGCACCTCTTTCATTCCCATTCGTGTCAAATGTAACCCATCTCAGTCTAAGAGACTTAACTGCTCTTATTATATCTGGCTTCCTATAAAGACTATGCAGCACACTGTTATGAAGTCTTCTCCATTCGCCTGCCCGTTCATCTCTCTTTGGTCAGAACATCTCCCTAAGAACATCATTCTCAAATACTCGTAATCTCCTTTACTCCCTTAAAATAACAGTCCATGTTTTGCACAATAATATGACTGGGAGAAAACATTTTTATATATTTTCAGTTTAACGTTTTTTGAAAGGAGTTGGCACTAATTTAAATTAAAATGAAAAAAAATCCCAACACCATTGAAAATGGGCAACGTTTTTGTAGTAGAAAGGGTCAAAGCATGTACACGCTAAAAGAGTTATTTTAATAGAGATTTTTTGTTGTTGATTATAGCTGTCGACACAATATGTATTTCTAGTTGAGTTTTTATTATGCCTATTCCATAAATATACGCTCTCAATGATTCATAAACACGAACGTCAAACCAACAACTCGTTTGTAGCGCCATAAAAATATTAATGGTATCTTACCCAGGAGCAAAATATTAAACTAAAGTAAACATAGATACGCCGGTTAACTGTATTTTCTCATGCATATATCGGAAACTTCGCTGTTTACTGTCAGCAGCTCACAAAAGCTGTTCGCTTGTTTTGTCATTCATACCACCTCTGCACCATTATATTTATCCTTTTTTTTAACTACATGGAAGTAAGCTTACAGAAGTTAATGTTATATTTCACTTAGATCTTGAACTACAGAAAATATTTTAGTTACAAACCTCAGATGCAGAAACTTCAATTTGTAAGGAAGTTCTTTTACTAAGGGTCAACAAGCACACTCTATTGAGTAACACGAAGAAATTGGGACTAGAAGTAAATATCAATAAAAGTCAATATAATATGTTCACGCATAGAAATACACTATATAATGGAAATGGACAGTTAATGACAAGTGTGGGAAATTTTGAAGAATTGGCTTAATTAAAATACCTAGGTACAATAAAACTGGTCAATAAGATTTTTGTCTCATGAGTACCAATAGTTGTACTTAATGCAGTTTTATCGTGGTTTCAAATATGTATTCTGAATTTCTCCATCACCCACATTTTTTTTATTTCAATTTCCATTAATGGATTTAAATAATTATTTAAAAAAAAACTTTTTTTCGTCCATTTGTCCATTAAAAATAAAACCAAATGAGCTAACTCAGGAGATTTGAGCTATGGAAAAGAGATATCAAGGCAAATGGAATCCTAATATGCTGGCCGATTATTGTTGATCCATCAAGAGAGATGCTCCACAGGCGGAGAAAATTTAGCAGAGAATCATCATTTCTTACTTTCTAGGTGAGTCCGACTATTCGAATATTGTGTAGTTACGAATGTAGAAAAATTAAAGTGTTTGAAATTATAAATTCCCGTCTCTCGAAAACCTTGCATGATGGAGAAAAGCCGATATCATATTTGAATTCAGGAGAAAAAATACTATCAGAATCACATATTTTTTCTTTCTGAGACAAAAAAAAACTTTATTTATTGTTGCTCAGTGTAATTACAAATAGGAATGAGATGCACAAAGATTTTAAACATAAGCTCAGTTCTTTAAATGCTTGCTATTATGCATTACTGGGACTCTTATCGTCCCAACTTCTCTCTCACTCTTTCAAAAAAATAGTTATACTGAAAATACTTAAAACTATTACTCTCCCAGTTGGGCTATATTATATGGATGTGAATCATGAACTCTTACTTTAAACGAGGAGAAAAGATTACGAGGATTTGAGGATAACGTTCTCAGGAAATTTTTTGGACCAAAAAAGACGAAGGTTAACTATATGAACTTTACAGGAAACTTGATATAATAAGAACTATTATATTACTAAGATTGCTAAGTATTTGACATGTGGCACGGATGGGGAATGAAAGAGGGTCATGGAAGCTTCTTGTAGGAAAACCAGAGGAAAACGCACAGTTGGTAGAACAAGAATGAGGTGGAAGAATGGCTTTAATCATGATTTGAGAGAAGTAGATTATACAGAGAATGATTGGAAAACATCTCAGGATAGGGATATGTGGAGAGCTTATGTTCTTGTGGTCATAATCCTACGGGTTCAATTGTAGTCTTGCTAGAACATGGAATTCCCTTCTACTCTATGTCAGAGACTGCCAAACCTTACCATCTTTCAGAAACAAATTGAAAATAAAAATTATAAACAGAAACAACTCACTAATATTACTTTTTAAGAATTAATAATGTGTTTTTCTCATTATTTAATAAAAATAGTTTTAAGATTTGTCAATATATTTACCTAATGCCTTGTATAATAAGCGATAGTTTAATTCATTATACATTCTTTGTATTTTTTCTTATTTCCTTTTTATGTTTATGTTTAATAGATTCGAGCTGTTATTCCTTTGTGTATACACTCCATCATTAGTTTAATTTTAATTGTATTTAATTGTATTGTATTCTTAGACATTATTTTCATTATTATTCAATTTGACAGATAATTAAGTGTTTAGTATGTACTATTTTTGTAATTTTTGTATTTATATGTAACATATGTTTGTCCTGGTGAATGGAAGAGAAGGCCACATGGCCTTAACTCCACCAGGCTAAATAAATCTAATCTAAATAAATTGGTAAGAAAGAGCATTAAGTTATAAGTTTATGATTTGTCTTTTATGAGTTCGTTCAGTGATCCTGTCCATATTCTGCATTGTTTGTAATGGTATCGCTCACACTTTTGGTCGCATATCTTGCATTCACACGAATCACTCGGTTGGTCGAATTTTGTATTTTTGCACATTTTGTGATGATATCCGTGTGTTGCTAAACCTATGATTCTGTGCCTTTGTGGTTGGTTACTTCCAGTCCACTCTCTGTTTACCATGACATCTAAGGCGTAGAAATCTTCGTCGATCTCTTTTTCTCTCTGTTTCTTTTTTTCGATGACTTTCTTATATGGCTCCGTTGCTGGCAGTAGTTTCCTTTGCCTCAGGTCCTCTAGGAAGAAGGTTTCTCTGGCTAGCACATAGGCCATTCTGTTTGGTGTGTATTTGCTTGCACCTAATGCCTTTTTGATGAATCTTGGTTTTACTTTTTCTAACCTCTCCAAATCGCTGGTCGATAGTTTCTCCCATATCAGTTCTATCCCGTAGGTGACGATCGGGGTGATCACTGATGCGAATAATTTCATGGCTGTGACTAATT
This sequence comes from Diploptera punctata, assembly GCA_030220185.1. Classification (NCBI taxonomy): domain Eukaryota; kingdom Metazoa; phylum Arthropoda; class Insecta; order Blattodea; family Blaberidae; genus Diploptera; species Diploptera punctata. Next base: position 17,235 of record JASPKZ010009044.1, read on the forward strand.
TTAACGATGTGATGTCTTTGATACTGCACATAGCTCTTATAGCTGCTGCTGCTCTCTCCTTCACATGTGCGCTGAAAGACTTTGTTGTTGGCTGCAGTGTTATGCCTAAATATCTGAATTTGTTGACCATTCTTATCGGTTCTTCTCCTAGTTTTAGATTATCACTTGCCGCTCTTCTTCCTCAAAAGATAAAAATATATTGAACAGACAGGCGAATGGAGAAGACTACATGCCAATGAGCTACACGATCTTTATGGGAAACCAGATATAATAACAGCTGTTTAAGTCCCATAGATTGCGATTAGCAAGACATGTGGCACATTTGGGGAATGGAAGAGGGACATGGAAATTACTTGCAAGAAGTGTAGAAGGAAAGCGTCCACTAAATAGGCCACGAATGAGGTTGGAGTATAATATTAACCATGGTTTGAGAGAAGTATATTACACAAGGAATGATTGGTAAACATTAGTTCGGGATAGGGATGTATGGAGAGCTTAATGTCCGCGCGACCATGAACCTACGGGTTCGATAGTGCCAGCGAGTTTGTTATGATTTATGACGTTAAATATTAAAATATACTGCTATCTTGAATTATGAATGTAAATGATGTTGAAATTTGAGTAACATGTTTAATAAATGTGCTGCGGAAAATAATAATCGCTTTCCGAGAATTATAAAGCTCAGTTTTGCATGATAAGTATCCATTTGCAGTGATCTCTAGATTAAATTGTTATCTCGAGGTTTTTAAACAAAATTAATGCTAAGTGAATTTCACCGAGATATACACTTTGCATTTCCACTAAATGTTCTTTATTCGTTAGAATTAAGTCTTGCTTTATACTTCATAAAAAATTTCGATTTATTTTCTAAAAGGTGTATCACCTAAAGCAGAACTGGATATTATGTTACCCAATCAAATTACACTGAGCAACAAAAAATAAACTTATTTTTGTCTCAGAGAGAAAAATATGTGATTCTGATAGTATTTGTTCTCCTGAATTCAAATGTGATATCGGTTTTTCTCCATCACGCAAGGTTTTCGAGAGACAGGAATTTATAATTTCAAACACTTTAATATTTTCTATATTCGTAACTACACAATATTCGAACATTCGGACTCACCTAGACAGTAAGAAATGACGATTTTCTGCTATATTTCGCCTGTGGAGCATCCCTCTTCATGGGCCAACAATAATCGGCCAGCATATTAGGATTCCATTTGCTTTGATATATCTTTTACCATAGCTGAAATCATTTGAGTTAGCTCATTTGGTTTTATTTTACAATGGACATATGGACGAAAAAACGTTTATTGAAAAAATAATTATTTAAATCCATTAATTGTAATTGGCCCAAACGGTCCCCGAAATCATATGGCAATCATCATCATCCTGATCATTATCATTATCCTTCACCGGTGTGGAAAGCAACGGGAAGCTACCACACCTACAATTCCCTAGTAAAGCTGCAAGCATAGCATGACAATGCTATGATTGCAGTGAAAGACCTTCCCTCGGGCAGAATTACTATGGATGGATGGAATTGAAATTGAAATAAATAAAACTGTGGGCGATGGAGAAATTCCGAATACATATCTGAAAACAGGATAAAAAACTGCATTAAGTACAACTATTGGTACTCATGAGAAAAAAAACATGTTGACCAGTGTAATATTTTAGTTGTTTAGACAGAAAGAGAGAGAGAGAGGAGAGAGAGAGGAGAGAGAGGAGAGAGAGAGAGAGAGAGAGAAAGAACAAGTATTTACATTTTGATATTACAATCACTAGGGAAAAGATTTTACATACTGCTAGTTAAGGTTTATCACAGATTAGTATAATGTTTATGAAATGTATTTATAATATGTTTTTTAAACTAAACAATTGAAGATAACTAACTAATCTAACTCTCTCACAGGCACAATTGATTCCGAAGGTTGATGGCTGTCGTTCATAAGCTCTCTATACTTCGCAATTCTAACAAATATTTCTAATCTTTTTCATAAGTAATGTCACGAGTGATTTCGAAATCATCGATAAATTCACGAGTCAGGAAATAGAGGATTTGGAAATCAAGAGTGGCATTTGTTACGACTATATAACGAATAAAATTAAGATGTTTATTTAAAAATAATTATTTAAATATAGTTATCGGTATTTAAAAATATTTATATATTTAATGTAAACGGCGATGTTAGAAAACAAATCAGAAATGTGAGGTTATGTTCATTCACTGCAACTTGATCACATGTTTTATTGACAAATAGGATTGCAATATTGTAAGAATGCACCCTAGTGGAGAAATAATCAAACACGTCAAACTATGTATTATAATCAACACTATAGGTTATTCCTTTGTAATTTTAATGAACAACTCAGTAAAATCACGGAATCTGTCCATTATTTGCTATATTCAGTGTATTTGTTGGAGAAAAATAATGCTCTGACCTGTTCAGAATATTAAAAAGGAGGAGCTTTCTTTATCATAAAAGCAGGAGCTGGTAAAGAGCGAGGCGAAACACGACTGTCATTGGTTATAAAACAAAATTCATTGAAACGTGATTGGTCAATGACTACAATTTGGGACATGAGATGAATAATCTGTATAGTTCATCTCCGTGAAATCATGGCTAATGTTATAGGCCTATTCGTACCTTATTATTGGGTTACTTTCTGGGTACTTTTACTCTGATATTCTTAAAAGAAGTTTCCATGTCCCCTTTTCATACCCCATTCGTGAAACACCTCTCCCATCCAAATCTTTTACTTTTACTCCATGGCGCGACAGGTCTAGAAGGAACATGACCTACCATCCGGCTGCTGGCCTCACATATCTAACTAACTAACTCACTGGCACTATCGAACTCGTAGGTCCATGGCCGAGAGGACATAAGCTGTCCATACATCCCTATCTTGAGCTAATGTTTTCCAATCATTCTCTGTGTAATCTACTTCCCTCAAATCATAGTTAATGTAATTCTCCAATCTCATTTTTGGTCTACCAACTAGGCGTTTTCCCTCTGGTTTTCGTACAAGAAGCTTCCATGCACCTCTCTCATTCCCAATTCCTGCCCATCGCAGTTACCGAGACTTAACTGTTCTTATTATATCAGATTTTCTATAAAGATTATGTAATTAATTGTTATGCAGTCTTCTCCATTCATCAGTCTGTTCATCTCTCTTTGGTCCAAAAATGTTCCTAAGAACATTATTTTTAAAGACTCGTAATCTCCTTTCCTCGCTTAAAGTAAGAGTCCATGTTCGTATTCATATAATTGAACTGGGAGAATAACAGTTTTATATATTTTCAGATTAACGTTTTTTTTAAGGAGTTGGGACGACAAGAGTCCCTGTAATGCATAATAGCATACATTATGTCATTACAATAAATTATCTACCTCCTGTACTCTGCCCCCATTGAATTTAATAAGTTCTTAATCAAGGATGTTATAGTACCTGAAGCAGTAATTTGATTATTTTTGAAAATAGCAAGGAATTTGTTCATCCCTGGCAGAGACGTTATGACATTCTGCACTCATGTGCAGCTGCTTGTGGTCAGCCCATTATATCCAGACAGCTCTTCTCTGCCGGTCAGTTTTCGTCCTGCTGCGTGTGACATACACGTCCATTGAAATAAAGCTACCAAAACAAGGCCTTCTTAAACACACCCCTCGTACTTGCTGCCGATAACAATGAACACGCCTGACGTCTACTGCAGTGCGACCTAAACTTCTCGACTACACAGAGGCGGCTCTTTATCTGCCATGAAAACGTTCTCTCCGCAGTGAGCAAAAAAAAATTTTAACCCCTATTCAACAGCAAGTCATATATAGAGCAGACTACCTATAATACTTGCCATGCTAATCATCCGTCATAGATTAGGCATTGCAGTCCTGTTTGGCCACATCTAGCAGTCTTTTAAGAGGTCTTCCTGGTCGACGATGTCCTTTCTTTAGTCTTTATGCCGCAGAAGAATGGAAGAGTTGAAGGAACTGAATTTTTTATGCCCAGTTTCAAGAAGCTTTGAATAAAACCAAAAGTAATGATATATTATTAGCTGGAAACTTAAACGGAAGATTAGGCAACAATGAAATAAATAATACTATAGGAAAATTTGGGGAATATACCACGAACAATAATGAAGAAAAACTAATAGAATTTATATTATATTAGCTAATACCCAGCGTGCGCTGCTACATCTAAATAAATGAAAATTAATGTGCTTTTATGTTCAGTTGAATAAGTAAAAGGAAACATAATTATAAATTTATATTTTTATGTACCCCGTGCTGATTATCCGGCGTTGCCCGGGAATCTACTTATCCCGATCTTCTTGACATTAATGAGCTGAAATACGAAAATCAATGTGTTTTATGTTTAGTTAAATAAGTGGAAGGAAAAAAATTATATTGTAATTATTTTTTAGATATCCCGTGCTGTTTACTCGGCATTGTCCGGGAAATCTACTCATTCCGAACTTCTTGGCATAAATGAGCTGAAAGACAAACATTAATGTACTTCTTTTGATTAGTTGAATAAGTAAAATGAAAAATAATTATAAATGTATATCGTAATTATTTTAAGATTCCCCGTACTGATTACCCGGGTGTTGCCCGGGAATCTACTTATCTCGATCTTCTTGGCATAAGTGAGCTAAAAGACAAAATTCGTTATTGTGAGTTATCCGTAAAAGAATATCCGCAATGTGCTGCTATGCTTGCACAGGAATCTACGTACTTCTTCTTGGCATCAATGAAAGACAAAAATGGTTATTGTGAGTTGAAAAAATGAAAGGGATAAAATGAACGTGATAAAATCGAGCTGCAAAACGACTGTGATTGGTTGTACATCAACATTAATTGAAATATGCTTGGTCATTGACTGACATTTTGGGCATGAGTTAGTTATTGTAACCCACTTCTGAAGTTGGAGCACCTTAAATGCGGGGTTACGCTGCTCCAATGTTATGATGCGTTATGATGGTGCTAATGATGCGCCCAGGAGAGGCCTTAAACCTAAACTTATCCTTTTGAGGTGAATATGATAATGATGGCCATATGTTGTTCGGGGTTCGTTTGGGATGTAAGTTTCCTGACATTTGTTTTACAGGGAGAAAACTTGTCCCGATTGGGGATTGAACTCTGTCCCGCTGCGTGACGAGCAGCACGCTACCTCAAGACCATGGTAGTTTAATATTATTTCATATCTATCTATATATCTATCTTCGGGTTTTTCTAGCTGCTGCAGTCTTCCCGTGCCAAACCTCCAAAGCCTACGATCTTGGTAATCTTCAATGTTTAGCCCTCTTGCTTGCATTACTGTCTTCATGTTTTCCTTCCACGTTAACTATGGTCTTCCTCTTTTCTTCTTTCTAGTCGGTTGCCATTGGTATAGTTGCTTCGGCCATCGCTCATCTTCCATTCTTAAAATATGTCCTAACGATTTTAATTCCTTCTCCTCAATTCTTTCTATTATGCTTTCTTCTGCTACCATTATGTTTCTAAGTTCCTTATTTGTGACATGTTCTAATATTGACTTTCTGGCACTTCTGCGTAAATAATCAATTTTTAGAGCTATTAGTCTATTCTTGTAGTACTTATTGATTGTCCATATCTCACTTCCATACAATGCAAACAGTTTCCACCGATGTTTTTACCAATATTTTTTTGTGTCTTTCCAAAAATATGCTTATCCTACCATATGGAATTTAACGATGATTTTTTTTTGCTACTCAATTCAATTCTGTGCTTTATGTTCTCTTTGCCTTTACCTTCAATGTTATCCATAATTATTCCCAAATATTTAGTTTATTTCACTTGCTTTATTTGAATTCCTTCTTTCAATATTAAATTATCTCTTTAATTTCTATTTATTGCCAAATATTCTGTTTTTTGTAAATTTACTGTGAGACCCCATGGTTCATATGTATTTTTCAAAATTTTTTTCATGAATTCCGTATCAAATTTTTATTGCGCTAAATTTTTCATATTAGTTTCAAATAAAAATCACAATATGAATAAGAAAAATTCAGAGATGTTTCTAGAGAAGTGTTCTTCAAAAATTGCATTTGACATGTTTTATATGAGCTAGCAGATTGAGGTCAGCTTGAAAATGTATCGCATAACCTCAGAGGGGAAAAAAAAAAAGATTATAAAGGAACTGGAAACATAGTCCACTAAAAAAAAACCAAAGAGGATTAAGGTGAAAGCACAGAGATTTTTTCAGAGCGTAATCTCGACCCTCATCCGTAGTGCGGGTATTCAGTTGAACACCGCTAATTTATGTTCGGATTCACGACTTGAAGGCCATTTCAATTATTGAAGAAGGCTCTGTAAAGTCGGTTTTAAAGAGGAACGGCCATCTAACATGGTCGTCAACCTAGACATTCACTTGTCTTTTCCTAATCTCCATTATTTATAAGTCAGCAGCATGTACATTACTCGTGACCTTTTGACCTCAATTCATTCTTTTTCTTCTCTCCGCTGTTTCTTTAATCACTTTACCCACATTTTCTTACCTAATTTATAACTCTCATTCTTTTAGTCTCTTAATATTACTTTATTTCCTTGTCTTTTCTGTCTGTTCTCTCATTTTGTATTCTATCAGTATTTTTCTTGTCGAATTTAAAAGTGAAACATGAACAATATTTCTTAGTGACTGCTTATGTGATTAAATTAATGGATCTTTTTGATTCAAATATTTATGATTATGATACTCGACATAAGAATGATATTTCTACTTCATTTTATCAGTAGACTAAAATAAGTAAATCGTATTTTGTAAATAAAATATTTATAACGTTTAGGGTAGAAAATAATAATAATAATAATAATAATAATATAATAATAAAATAATAATAATAATAATAATAATAATCTATCTATCTTCGGGTTTTTACAGCTGCTGCCGTTTTCCCGTGCCAAACCTCCAAAGCTTACGGTCTTGGGCATCTTCGATGCTCAGCCCTCTAGCTTGCATTACTGTCTTCATGTTTTCCTTCCATGTTAACCTTGGTCTTCCTCTTTTCTTCTTTCTGTTCGGATGCCATTCATATAGTTGCTTCGGCCATCGCTCATCTTCCATTCTTAAAACATGTCCTATAACCACTTTAATTCCTTCTCATCAATTCTTTCAATTATGCTTTCTTCTGCTTCCATTATGTTTCTAATTTCCTTATATGTGACATGTTCTAATTTAGACTTTCTGGCACTTCTTCGTAAATAATCCATTTCCCCAACGAAAACGGACATTGAATATAGACACGTGGAATGTACGAGGAATTAGAAACAAAGTTAATGAAGTAGCAGGAGAATTATTCCAGAACAATATAGATATTGCAGCAGTGACGGAAACAAAAAAGAAAGGATCGGGAAATTCATATTTAGGAAATTACATACATTTTTGATCAGGTGTAAATAAATCAAAAAGAAGCTAAAGCAGGAGTATCAGTGTTTGTAAAAATAGAAATAATAATAATAATAATAATCATCTTGCAAAAAAACTTAAGGCCCAAAGCCTGTTATAATTTCAGTGAAACATTTTTTTCTTAGGAGAGGTCCCGAGAATCGTGGAACAACGGTAAGATATTATGTAGAGGAAATGCTGCGTATGTGGAAAACAAAAAAAATAGAACCTTCTGGGCTAACAACCCATTAGGCGTTCAATATGTATTGCTCAAGTTTCATACGAAGTCTCGAAAAACTAGGACAGGGGAGTTGTTAAATCTAAAATTAACCTACATTTCAGACAATGGGCAATCACAGGAATGCGCAATTCCCTTTAAGGAAAAATCTTTTAGTCTGAACCGGGAATTAAACTACGGATTTTATCGGTTAGACGCTCTGACCACAAGATCGTGATGCTAGTCAGTACTGTACTTATTGTTTTCAATTTAAAGTAGTTGATCAAAATGTCAGTAATGACATTTTGTATTATTAGTATAGCATATTATGATTTTTCCGGTTCCTACTTTAGATGATAATTTGTTGATTAATTTTTAAGTTTTCTTTATAGTATATTGTCCACCGCTGTGGTCTCGAGGTAGCGTGCTGCCTTGTCACGCAGCGGGCCCTGGTTCGATCCCCGGTCGGGGCAGTTTTTCTGGGTGAGGTTTTTATCGGGGTTTTCCCTCACCTGTAAGACAAATGTCAGGAAAACTTTAAGGCCCAAACGATCCCCGAAATCATATGGCCACCATCCTAATCATTATCATCCTTACCATTATCATTATCATCATCATCCTTCACCGGTGTGGAAAGCAACGGGAAGCTACCACAACTACACAATTCCCTAGTAAAGCTACAAGTATAGTATGAAAATGTTATGATTGCAGTGAAGGACCTGCCTTCGGGCAGAATTACTATGGAATAGTCTATCAGAATCCATCCTATCACGGTCCAAAGAGCAGAATTCCCAACAGATCAACAACGGGTAGATAAAATTAACTTATTTTTTTTGAAAACCATATATTTATGGTAAATTGATCAAATTAGTTTGATGAGAAGACTACATTTTTCTAATGATTAGGCCAAATAAGAATATATATAATTGAATGGGGTGGAGAATATATTTCATTGTAAACTAGATAATACCCGGCGTTCGCTGCTACTTCTAAATAAATGTTAAAGTGTTTTTACGTTTAGTTGATTTAAGTAAATGGGAAAATAATTATAAATTTGCTCTCTTCGTTATTGCAGTTAAAAACAATAAAGCAATAAACTGTTTCCAAACTACCTTTTATAAAATCCAAATAACAAAATTTCATCTTCCATAATTTGATATTCAAGCAATCACTATAAGGTAAAGACATATCGTAATTATTTTTAGATACAACATACTGATTACCCGGCGTTGCCCGGGAATCTAGGTATCCCGATGTACTTGGCATAAATGAGCTGAAAGACAAAATTCGTTATAAAACAATACCAGCCGTGCGCTTCTACGCTTGCCCCGGAATCTACTTCATGGAATCAATGAAAGACAAAAATGGTTATTGTGAGATATCCGTAAAAGATAAACATATGTTGTTGCGGACTTTTTTGTAGAGTTTTTTGAGATATTCAATTCTGTGTACATTATTTGGTGTATTTGTTATGGTCTAGGCAGCGTAAGCCATCTAAGCATCAACATAGGGACTTTATTTCACGTTTTTCACTACAAAGGGTGATTTTTAGGGGTGAAGGGGTTGAGTATTACAACTCTCTTATAGCCTATGTTCATCCCGGGAATCTCCTGAATATTTTACAGGAAGCCATATGACATTCGGATGAACGGTATGACAGCGCATAATATATGAACAAACAAACAAACACATTCATTTTTATATATTAGATTGATTAGTTTATTTTATTGAATGAGAAGCGCAGTGACGATTAAGTCACCGGGGATCATGAGTTCTTTATATCAAAATATATCTAGCAAACATTCATGAACAACCTGTGAATGTTTGTCAGTAGATTTCTGTACCAGTATGTGAATACAGTGTTTTCCTGTCCCTAATAGATAGCATCCTTTACATCAGGATAGTTTAATAAGTACTCAGTAGGTGTGAAAAGGGGGCACGCCGTAGCGTAGTGGTTAAGGCACTGAGCTACAAGCCGGAGGGTCGAGGGTTCAAGTCCCGTTGGGGTCAGGATTTTTAAAACTGACCCAAACCCTCTGGCGGCACTATGGCCCTGGGGGTCGACTCAGCCTCTACGGAAATGAGTACCAGACGCTTGTTCTGGGGGGGTAAAGGCGGAACCGTCACGCAGGGCTGAACAAACCCGGTGGACATAAAGTGACGAATTGTCTGATGATAGAAAAGTGGGCGCCTTAACCCTCCTACTACCCCAAGGGCCTCCGGGCCGTGTGATGGGGATCACTTTACTTTTTTCGGTGTGAAAAAATCAAAAGTCCCCCCACCATTCAACCCGTAAACGTCGGATAGGCTGATTATGGTAGACGCTGCTACTCACTTGTCAGTTGTGTTGTTTCAATGGAGTGCACCTGATAGGGGTAGGAGGTATAGTCACAGACAGACGAGAAGAATGAAAAGCAAGGGCACACCGAGGCGGGGGCACAGATGAATTGCAAGCGATACAAGCCTTACTACCTGAGCCATTTCTGAAGAGTCCATGTCACTCACATCTGTATATTTATTCAGGACGTATTCAATTTTATGTTTTTATATTTTGTGTTTTCCAGTAATTAAATTTGCTGTGTTTATTAAGTTTAGTTACTTTATACTTTAATGTTTCCTAGTTCACTGTGAGGTAAGGAAGATTAAAATTTTGAAAGTGTGGTCCGTCAGACTGGGAACTAAACACGCCCGGCTCTAGCGTCTAAATGAAAGTAACGTTATAGTTACAATCCTTCAGGATAGAATGTGCTGAGTATGAAATACCTACTACTTTCATACACTTCGTCTGTGCAATGGTAGGAGAGTCTTTTCACACCTATATGCTATCCGCTCTTAGAGTGATCGTCATCAAAACACAACCATGTGGCCTGCTCGCTTTTTCATTGGTTATGGACACCGACATACGGTGTAGAAGCAATAAGTACGCAAAAAAATATTTACATACATTCATAATTAAAATATGTCCTCTGAATATACTTCGTGAATAAATAATGTATTCAAAACATAGAAAATAATCTAAAATTTACCTAATCAATAATTACTTACTCACTGGCACTATCGAACCCGTAGGTTCATGGCCGCTCGGACATACGCTCTCCATACATCCCTATCCTGAGCTAATACTTTCCAATCATTCCCTGTATATCTACTTCCCTCAAATCATAGTTAAGTTTTTCTCCCACCTCATTCTCGGTCTACCAACTGGGCGTTTACCTCTGGATTTCCTACAAGAAGCTCCATGACAACACCTCTTGCATCCCCATACGTGCAACATGTCCTGCCCATCGCAGTCTAACGAGACTTATTAATGTTTGATTTATATCTGGCTTCATTATAAAGACATGTAGTTCATGTATGGGTAGTCTTCTCAATCACCTGCTGTTCATATCTCTTTGGTCCAAAAAAAAATTTTCCTAAGTACTTTATTCTCAAATACTGTAATCTCCTTTCCTCCCTTAAAGTAAGAGTCCATGTTTCGCACCCATATATATAACTGGTAGAATTCGTTTTTATTATTTTTTCAGTTTTAAAACACGTTTTTTGAAGGAGTTGGGATATCAGAGTCTCTGCAATGCATAATAGCACGCATTTCCAGAATTGAGCCTATGTTTAATTTCTTTATGCATCTCTTCCTATTTGTGAATTATTGTTCCTAGGTATTTGAATTCAGCCACTTCTCAAATTTCCTCATTTGTCATAATTACAACTTAAAATAGTTTATTACATATGGATGATACTTTGAGTCGTGCTTAAGTCGATTCTGATACAAAACAATGGCTGAAAATATTGAATGTTCTGTTGCTGTGTCGCAATCAAATGTTTAAAACACATGTCTGGCAAACCTTTGACTAGTGGTAAAAAAGCAGTTATTTTAAATTTATTCACAAGTTTTAGAGAAAAACATATCACGAGCTTTCTTGCAATCTACCCCATTCAACGATATGTACTTCACAGTGCTCCCTGTCAATGTGAAAGTAGATTGGGACGCGAATGGCGGAAGGATACAATTGTCGTTTGTTTATGTTAGGATCACTCTAAGAAACGGCTAAGGTATAGTGAGCAAAGTTCTATAAAGGGCCTGGTCTACACGCTGAAACCGCTTTTATATATCAAATACAGGGTAATTTGTTGAAATAGTTTACATTAACAAGTGTCACTTACATATATTTATTTTTTTCTGTTTACAGGTAGGATGACTTGCTTTCATTACGAGATCATTACCTATGTAAGTAATTTTATTGTATTTAAATTATACCAAGTTTAATTGTAAGTTCATTGACTTGAAATGGTTGGAAAACATTTATGAGTATCTATTATATGTTTTTTTTTCTTATTCTTCCTTCCAAGGCCTGTTACGATCCTATAGAAAATTTTCCCTCCAGCGTTTCATAGGACGGCCCAGAGATCTTCGTCCTCTTGGTATATAATTATAAACAGCTTTGGGGATCCGATTTGAACTCATTCTCTCAAGATGGTGTTTCCAATTTATTTGGTACCTGTTTAATATATTCCAAAATTGGCGTAGTATTCAATTCTTTTAAGATATCGGTGTTCCTTTTCCGATCCCATCTTGGTGTAACCCGCTGTTCTGTGCATGAATTTAATTTCACAAGCCGTTATTCTGCTTTCATCTTGTCTTTCTAGTGTCCATGCTTCATTGCCATTGGTCAACACTTGTCTAGTCAAAGTGTTATATAAACGTAATCTGGCGTAATCTGGTGTTTTTTGTTCAAGAGATGGTTTCATAACTTGATTAATAATTCCCAAACTTTTATTATAACTAGTAATTTTTTCAGGGATATTCTTTTCATCCCAGATAGAGACATAATATCCAAGATATTTAAAGACTTTTATTATAACTAGTAATTTTTTCAGGGATATTGTTTTCATCCCAGATAGAGAGCTAATATCCAAGATATTTAAAGATTTAAACATATTTAAATTGATCTATTATAATGTACTCCTCCGAAGGGAACTCTATAATCCGTGGGTTCCGAATTCGAGGATTTTCGGGCGCTTGAAAGAACATCAAACCTAAATTAGTCTGTGAGAAAAGAATAATCGGCTTTACCTATAGAAGTAATATCTTAGTTGATTTCTAGGAATATCTTTGAAGCGATGACCTAACCACATATCACCAGTGATCTCTATAGGGAGTAAGCATAACTAAATAATTTGACTTGGTTCAGGAAGCCTCACAAGTCGGTATAGGTGGTCGGGTGGTTGTGTTCCTGAAGGTCGCAGGTTCAAATCCGACCGGATTTTTAGGATGGAAAAATCAAAGTGACAAGTTCTCCACGAAGGACTTTAAGGAGTGGGTCACGAGACTAATGATTTTCGGGCTAAATTAGTGCCTCTGAGGAAAATTTATACCTATCCAAGTAGTACCATAGTTGTTTACTAAAAGTATCATTGAGGCGATGTGGTAATCACATGTCGCTCACTGACATTTGTAAGGAAATAAGCATAACTAAATTAGCTTGGTTAAGAATCTCCCCACTAGTGAATGATATCTTGTCTTAAATGTTTATGTTGTTTTGGAGGTGCCACTGCCATTGTGCTGATCCAGGGAGGCCCTCCGTGTCCTTGTGTGTCAAAAAGGTAGGCCTATGTGTACGGTCAAGAGCTAAAAATAATCTCCCATCAGGTGGCGATTCTGAATTGTTCGTATTACGTGGCGCATGTAAAATATACCTAAAAAGGGAGCGATTTAACATGACCAAGGGACTAAGCAACCATTGCATAACGAAACATACCTTGAAATTTCTTCCAAAAAAGCGTTGTGATATATACAATGACATGTGAAAAAAATCTACCGTTTTTAACTGCAAGGACACAAACTCCAGCGCTAAATTTCTCATTTAAATTTAAACTATAGGGAAGTAATACAAATCGTGAATTGGTGGGTTGGATAACCTTCACTGCCTGCCGTCACCGCAGCGTCCCGCCTCACTCTGATCCCCTCTTACTCATGCAGGGAGTCCACTGCTCCGAACAGTGGGAAACCATTGCTGGATTCTAGCTTCAATTTTTGTGTCTTGCAGTTAAAAACGGCAGATATTTTTTTACATAACCTTTTAGTACATCACAACGAATCTTTGGGAGAGATTTCAAGATTGGTTTCGGCAAGCAATTGTTGACAATTCCCTTGTAAGGAGAGGGGGGGGGGGCTCTAGAGTTATATCTTTATGTAAAGTTTTATAAATAATTGAACTTTAAGTTAACATTATTTGGATCAACTCCTTTATAATATTAATAATATTTTTAAGCAGGTTTCACCATATTTTACTGCGCCCATTTATTCTACTACCATTTCGACTTTGAACTTCTTCCTGCTGTACAAGAAATCCATTTCCCTCGACGGGTTGAGACGTAAGTTCTTGTTTTGAGTGTGTGTTAAATTTTTACGCTTCAGCTCCATATGTGACGGTGCTTCTCACTGTTAAATTATATGTTTATAGTTTGAAATGTATCGGTAAATTCCCAAGGAATTATTGGAATTATTAGAGCTGTTAAAAAATTTAAATATTTGGGATCACTTATTGATGAATCAGGGAGTTGTAAAGCTGAAGTAGATAGCAGGTTAGTACAAGCACGAAGAGCCATAAAAATGTTGAACGGAGTACTGTGGAGTAGGACCATGTCAAACCACACGAAGAAGAGAATTTTGAAGTCTGTTGTGGAAAAGCATAATGACTTATGGTGCTGAGGGATGGACTTTGGTAAGAGGGACAAAAAAACTAAGATCTTGGCAGTGGAGATGGATGGAATAAGACGCAGTGCCAGGGTGTCCAGGTTGGAAAGAAGAAGAAATGAGAGTGAGAGTGATGCAGATGATGGATAGTGGAGGACACAGTGGTGGAAAGAGATCGAAAGACGAGCTCTTCAGTGGTATGGCCATGTCAGGAGAATGGAGGATGATAGGTGGCCCAAAAACTCATTTTGAATGGTCACCTTCTGGTAGAAGGAAACGGGGCAGGCCAAGAACAACCTGGAGAGGAGAGGTCCATAGATTGATGAACGACCGAGGTCTGGAGGAGGATGAATGGCGTGATCGGCAAGAATGGCGAATGGGAATACAGGGTAACCGCTGAAAAGTGGAGAGGCCTCAAAGTACGTGATGTTGATATCAGTCATTCATGGGAAAAGAAGGATATAGAAAATGGAATAATTATAGAAGAATCGCCCGTAAAGAATGGTTTTAGTCGTATATAAGCAATAATATGTTTTATTACCTGTCGTCGCCGTGGCGTAGTCGTGTAGAGCCCCTATCCATCCACTTCCGGCGACCCGGTTCGATTCTCGGTGAGGTAGGGACTTTTAATCTCCATCTTGGGTCTGGGTGTGTTGTCTTTGTCCTTGTGTCTATATGTGAGAATAACAGAAAGTTAACAAGAAAGGTAAAACAAGAAGGAAAACAATGTAAACGAAAAGAGGGAAAAAAAGGAATATTCCCACAATAAAGTGTTCTACTTCAATCCAAAGTGATTTGTGTACATAAGTTCCTGTCTAAAGCAACTTCTTCCCTCAAATTTTAGCTTTCATAACTTCTCCTCACTCCATCTATTCGACGTTCTCTAGGTCTGCCTGTTCCACTTCTTCTATTCTCATAAGGTGCGCATACCATTCCAAACGTTTTCCTTCTATTTTTTTTTTTTTTCAACTTTCAAATTTCCCTTATTGTGCTGTTTCTGACCCTATCCCTTCTTGAAATTCTTGTCGATCGTCTCAAAAAATCATTTTTAATGCTAACAGCTTGTTGGCTTGTTTTCTACTTACTGTCCAGGTTTTGGACCCATATAATAATAATAATAATAATAATAATAATAATAATAATATATCAAACCATAATTCAGAGCATTTTAACATATGGTGCTGAAGTCTGACAAATTCCTACCAGGGAAATGAAAATAATTTTAATTACAGAAATGGATGTTTTAAGAAGATCAGCTGGAAAATATAGAATGGATAAAATGGATAAGGGAAATTTTGGGTGTACAAGAGGAGCCGGACATCATAGACATTATAGAAAAGAAAAGATTACAGTGGTATGGCCATGTGAAAAGAATGCCAGAGCAAAGATTGCCAAAAATTGTTATGGAATGGATCCCAATGAAAAGAATTGCTGTTACCATGGTAAATATTTAGATTCACGTGAACTAACATTACCAGCAAATTTATGAAATTGCTTTAGGATGTTTAAACACAAAAAATTATGGTTTCCGGCTGGTCATCTATGGATAATCGTACGTTTATATTTAAGTGTATTTGTGTATATTTGCGGGATTTCTTTTTTTTTTTTTTAAATTAAGGTACCTATTTTTTCGCTAAATAGAGCTTAATATAAAACTTATCATTTCTTACAATAATGTTTGAAGCAAAATGCAGAACTGTGTAATTTATGTAAAGAAAAAAAGCATGACCTATCATTATAGTAAAATATAAAATGAAAACATATATATATATAGATGTTTTAAGAAGATCAGCTGGAAAATCTAGAATGGGTAGAATACGAAATAAAGAAATAAGGGAAATTATGGGTGTACAAGAGGAGCCGGACATCATAGACATAGAAAAGAAAAGATTGCAGTGGTATGGTCATGTCAAACGAATGCCAGGGCAAAGATTGCCAAAAATTGTTATGGAGTGGATCCCAATGAAAAGAAGGAAGAGAGGAAGACCGAAGAAAACTTTGATAGAAGGGCACAAGCAGCTATGAATATTAGAGGATTGGAGGAAGATCGATGGATGGGCATAGAGGAATGGCGTTTGGTTTCCGGAAGACGGCGGCAGCTGCCATGATACTTTAGGAATAATAATAATAATAATAATAATAATAATAATAATAATAATAATAATAATAATAATAATAATAATAATAATAATAATAATGAATCAGCCCTTAATTCACAGATCCATCTGTTATTTGAACTGCAACGTGTGAAATAAAATCAGGATTAAATATCGGATTTGTTTGCTCAGGTAATTTGATTACGTTTATGGATTCAATTTATTTGAAACCTTGTTGAAGGTGTTAGAAAAAAAAGTTTTCCCCATTGTTACGAAAAGCAAATAATATTTAATGGGGAGGCAGTCAATTTAGTAAGTGGTAATCACACTGGGGTTAAATGTGGACACAAGGAGCAATAATATTATCACTAAACTTTATTTCTTCTGGGATTCATTGTGTATGTGGTATTTTATTTGTATTTCAAAGCAGAGAGGTCTCTTGGGAACTTTTTACACATTTAATCCATTTTATTTGGTCCTGCTTCAGAGTAAAAACTGAATATAAGTATTTTAAAACTATATTAATAAGTAGGGATAAAAACCACCGAAATATTAAAAAAAACCAAAATGCAGTTATGAACTAAAATTTATAAAAATATGCAATTTAACATAAAACATATGACATAATAATATTATAATATTCTTCTTATTCCTTTCATGTGATAGACCTAGTGGTCTGTTACGGTCTCAATCCAACGTTTGAAGGGTCTGCCCAAAGATCTCTTGCCTGGTGGCTAGTAATTTAAGATTTGACGTGGTATTCTTGTTCTGCTCATTCTTCTTACGTGAGTTTTCCAGTTGTATCTGTATTTTTGGAGGCGGAACGCTGACCACGTACCACTCAAAATGACATCTATACGAAAACAAGTGTAACTAAATTAGTTTGGTTCAAATTCTTCCCTGTAGGGGGAGAGCGCCTAAATCTCTGTAAAGGGAAAACATAGGCTTATAATAAAATAATCTGTATTTTTGTATATATTCCATGACTAATTCTGTTTGTAATTCTTTGAGAATCTCCTTTTATGGTCTGTTCTTGAGTAACCTGCAGTACGTCTCATAAATTTCATTTCTGCAGCAGTTAGTCTTTGTTCATCTACACTGCGAATTGTCCAAGGCCTCACTGCCGTAACATAATATGGGTCTGGCCAGTTGTTTTATAACATTCTAGTTCGTGTGTGTGTTGCTATCTTGTGTTTGGCTTGAAAATATTATTTATAATTCCTGTTACTCTGTTAAATGTTATAATTTTTTGACTAAAATCTTTTTCCTCTTCTTATGTAACTTGGTATCCAAGATATTAAATGTGTTGGTTTGTTCTAATATTTTATTATTAATAACAATTTTACTGCGAACTGGATCTTTTCCTAGGAAAGCCATGAGTTTAGATTTTTGTGTTGAGGTTTCCATGTTGTAGTTTATCGTAATTTGGTGAAAGAAAATATTATAATCAAGTATTAATTTCAGTTGTAAAATCAATTAGTAAGTTAATTTATGTCAATTAACAATGTATTTAAGAATAAAATGCAAATGAGAAGCAAACTAAAATAATAAATTTGATATTGTAGCATGTTTATTATTTTATCAAAATTGTTGCGAGACAATACATAAGTATTTGCTCAGGTATATACCTAAGGGGAAAAAAAGTCCAATTGTGAATTGAAACGGAATAGGGGAGGAATATAGATTTTACAAGAAACAAAATTCTGAACCAGGACGAAAGAAATTGTACAATACATGTTTCTTACTCCTTAAAAGAGTGAAAATATGACGAATATGACCAATAAATCGCATAAATGGCCAAATATGCATACATATGACTTAACAAATTACTTTAATTCAATTACTTTTTGTATCGGCCGTGGTGGACTAGTGGTTATGCTCCTTGCCTCTGGTCCCGAGGGTCGCGGGTTCAAACCCGGCCGGGGTCGATGGATTCTTTTAGGATGGAAAAATCCAAGGAGCAAGTCCTCCGGGAGGGACTTTAAGCCGTGGATCCCGAGTCTGAAGAATTTCAGCTCGTAAAAGATCCTTAAGCCTGAATGAAAAGGCTAAGCAAAATTTACCAAATTTTCCCGTCCTAGTACTACCTTGGTTTCCTAGATGTCATTATGAGCGGAATGCTGACCACGGACCACTCAAATGACATCTATACTAAAACAAGTGTAACTAAATTAGTATGGTTCAAATTCTTCCTTGTAGGGGGAGAGCGCCTAAATCTCTGTTAAGGAAAAACATGGACTTACAAGAAGAATGAAAATAATTTGTATATATTTAAGAAACTTATCACCCTTACCAAAAAATATATGCTGTATCATAAAAATTCTAACCCTACTAATAGATAAGTATTTTTATAACGATCGGCTCGGTGGTCTAGGTGTTAAGTTCCTTGGCTCTGGTTCATAGGGTCACGGATGCAAACCGGAACGAGATCGATTGACTTTTTTACTTTATTTAACAGCTTTTAAATGTATGTAACATATGTCCAAATATTAAGTTTTGATTCTCTTCCTCCATTCATCTCCATCCTATAGTCTCCTGTTCTTCATGTTGTATCTTGTAAGCCCATGTTTCCATTAACAGAGATTTAGGCGCTTTCCCCCTACAGGGAATAATTTGAACCATACTAATTTAGTTACACTTGTTTTCGTATAGATGTCATTTGAGTGGTCCGTGGTCAGCGTTCCGCCTCATACTGACATCTAGGAACAAGTAAATAATTCCCTCTATCCATGTCTTCTTACGCCTTCCTCTTCTTTACCTCCGATTTGGAACCCATTCCAAACTCCTAACTGGGATTGTATCTTCATTCACTTTCTTCATGTGTCCATACCATTGTAGTTGTTTATTTCTCACAAAATGTATAATTGTTTCGTTAAAGTTAATTTTTTCCTAAGATAATACTATTTTTGATCCTGTTTAATTTAGAGCATCGCGCAGATCTTAAAAAATCAATTTCTGTAGATTGTAATTTTGACTATAAGTTTATTTTATTCTTCTTAAACTTAATTTGTAGGATTTTCATCCTCTTTATTTCCAAAATCACTCCTCGGAGGAAGACGTATTGGATGTGCATTCACTATCTATCTATCTCTTGGCTGGTCTTCCTCTTGTTCTTCTCCCGTCCATTGGTCTATCTTCTTTAGCTCTTTTTGCAAGCCGGTTTTCTTCCATTCTTTCTATACGACCCTTCCAATATTTTCCTCTATCTATAATAAATTTGGTTATGTCTTGAATATGGCATTTATCCCTAATTTCTGTGTTGTGTATTTTATCAAATAATGTTTTCCCCTGAATAGTTCTTAAGATTTTCATTTCACATGTGCTCATTATTTATTCACCTGTCACGAAAAGAACCCTAGCTTCTGCTCCATATACGATAAACTGGTCGAACTATTGTTTTGAATATGCGGGTTTTGCTTTCGGTTTTGCGGCAGTAGATTATTTTAATAAAATATATATTTAGTGAATTAACAAAACCTGGCCATATATTCGGTTTGCTGAAGAATTAGTTTAGTTTATGCAGTTTCAGCTTAATGGGCATTTTTTAATTCAAGTTTTCAGTGAAATGGGGATTGTGTTCTGCTTCCATCTACCGGCAATCACTTAAATGCTTGGATTTAATAACAATATATTTAGTTGTTCAATTGTTTTTGATGGGAAATTAATGTGTAATATTATATGAAAGAGGAATGACAATTGATGGTGAATTGTCGTCAATCATAATTTTTTATGAAATTGATGTTGTACCAATTTTTGTTTTTAACAGTTTCATTACGATATTGGTATCGTTTCATCACATTTATTTACAATCTCCCTCAAATTGTGGTTAATGTTTTTCTCCCACCTCATTCTTGGTCTACGAACTGGACGTTATCCCTCTTGTTTTCCTTCAAGAAGATTCCGTGCCGCTCCTTCATTCCCGATTCGTGACACATATCCTGCCCATCGCATTCTATGAGACTTAACTGTGCTGGTATTTGGTTTCCTATGAACATCATGTAGCACACTGTCTCTCCATTCGCCTGTATGTCCATCCCTTTTTGGTCCATTTTTTTCCTAACGGATGGATTTTTCGGTAGTAATCTCGGCATATAGCTATAAATTAAGAAAAGCAAAATCGAATCCGTTAACCACCAAAATTGGATCATTAGGTTAGGATTAATCTGAAGCAATAATAATAGCTATAGCGGTCGCCATTTGTTTTCATGGAATGTAACTGAATACATACAATTTAAATTAACAAAAGAAATATATCCATATACTAGCAAACTCGGATTATAACATGTACTTGCTAAAGATTTATCTTAATTTATGCAGTTTTTGCGTAACAGAATTTTATTTGCTTTTATTTCAGGAAAAAACTACTAATAAACCACTTTAATTTGAAATAATCTATTACAAATTACTCTACCATTTAAGTTTCGCATGCTTTTATGAGTATCAAATTTTACATACTTACATTTTTAGAGGTGAATGGAGAAGACTGTTTAACAATCAGCTACTGCTCGGGACCCAGCTCCGTGTGTCTGAAAGGAATTTGCTGACTCAGCTATTAGTAGGCCTATATGAGAAGCATAGAAGTGTACCACCTCCCACTCCCCACACTTCTCCCCGCAAACACACAGAGCTTGGTCTCGAGCTGTACATGATCTTTATAGGAAGCCAGATATATTAAGAACAGTTAAGTCTCGATGGGCAGGGTATGTTGCGCGTATGGGGAATGAAAGACGTACATGGAGCTTCTTGTAGGAAAGTCAGAGGGAAAACGCCCAGTTGGTAGACCAATATATCCCTATCCCACAAGAATGAGGTGGGAGAATAACATTAACTATGTTGTGAGGGAAGTAGATTATACAGGGAATGATTGGAAAGCATTAGCTCAGGATAGGGATGTATGGAAAGCGGCCATGAACCTACGGGTTCGATAGTGCCAGTGAGTAAGTAAGTACATTCTTAGAACTGGATCGTTTTACAATGCTGAATTCCGGAAATATTTCTGAAACTTTTTCTGTAAGACCACTCTATAAGCGTTTAAATGATTTGTATTTAGTTTACATGAGCTGTGTATAAAGTAATTTGCCGTAGCGTAATGGTTAAGTACTGCGCTACAAGTCGGAAGGTCGGGTGTTCAAGTCCCGGTAGGGTCAGGATTTTTAAACTGACTAAAACCTTTTGGCGGCACTATGGCCCCGGGGTCTACTCAGCCTCTAACGGAAATGAGTACCAGACGATTTTTCTGGGGTAAAGGAGGCCGTATCGCAGGGCTGACAACAACTGCCGATTGTCTAGAAAAAGTGGGAACCTTAACCTCCTACTACCCCAAGGGCCTCCCGAGGTCTGTAGTGGGATCACTTTTACTTTAATGTGTATTTTTAT
This sequence comes from Diploptera punctata, assembly GCA_030220185.1. Taxonomy (NCBI): domain Eukaryota; kingdom Metazoa; phylum Arthropoda; class Insecta; order Blattodea; family Blaberidae; genus Diploptera; species Diploptera punctata. The sequence continues at coordinate 39,019 of JASPKZ010009044.1, forward strand.
TCTTACAATTTATTTCATTAATAATTTTCTCTCTAGTAATACTTACTTACTCACTGGCACTATCGAACCCGTAGGTTCATGACATAAACTCTCTATATATCCCTATCCTGAGCTAATACTTTCCAATCATTCCCTGTATAATCTATTTCCTCAAATCATAGTTAATGTTATTCTCCCACCTCATTCTTGGTCTACCAACTGGGCGTTTTCCCACTGGCTTTCCTACAAGAAGCTTCCATGCAAGTCTTTCATTCCCCATACGTGCAACATGTCATGCCCATCGCAGTCTACGAGTCTTATCTCTTCTTATTATATCCGGCTTCCTATGAAGACCATGTAGTTCATTGTTATGTAGTCTTCTCCATTCACCTGTCTGTTCATCTCTCTTTGGTCCAAAAATTTTCCTAAGTACTTTATTCTCGATACTTGTAATCCCCTTTCCTCCCTTAAAGTAAGAGTCCATGTTTCGCACCCATATATATAAACTGGTAGAATACTTCTCTCTAGTAATATTTGTGTAAACTGTTGTAATGATGAAAAATGTACCGACTCTATCGCAACGATTGCCAACAGCTAGGGAACTTTACAGCAGTAAGTTGCATAACACGGAAGTTGAGATTGTTTTTCCGTTCGTTTAGCTAAAACTAATCACTGGAATGAACTTTGCTAGGAAGAAATTAGCAATATAATGCGGAAGTATAATGTAAGCATTAGAAAAAAGGGTACTACCTGTATGGTACGAGAGTATATAAATTATATAACATGAAAAGCATATATTACATTTCGTAAATTAATTCATATAATTAGTAATTTATCTATCGTAACTAGTAGAAACTACAAAACGCTCAAAGAATCGTAGTCTCATTAATATAGCCTACAGATCTTTGAGTACAGAGTGAGTTTAACAATTAAATATAGTGTGATATAGTTTATATAAATTTTCTATTCTATTAGAAGTACAGGTAAATAATACATCCGCAGCGCGGTAACTCATTTTCGTCAAGATACGCTCCTCAGATCAAATGCTCTCTCTCTATCCGGACTTAGGCCGATATTCAAGAACCAATTTCTCTAGGCAATGCCATCTTCGTCTTCCGAAAGCTGAGGCACTCGTCTTTCAATTGTTCCCGGATTTTTATAAAGTAAATATCTTGTTAGCACATGGTGTTGAATAGGTGAGCCAGTTAGAGTAGGTTCTACATGACCCACATAATTATCACGGATTATGGAACATACTAGAATTGAAAGGAATTCCTCAACACCTTATAAGAGCCATTCAGAGTTTATATATAGAAACAAATTTAAAATAGACTGAGGAGATAAAATAGTAAAAAAAAACATAGAAATAAACCAGGGAGTAAGACAAGGGTGTCCATTGTCACCAGTATTATTTAATTTATACTTGGACCATGTCATAAATGAATGACAAGAACAAATTAATATAAATAGTGTATTGACAACTCTGCTTTTTGCAGACGATCAAGTAATAATGACAGCATCGGAAAATGCTTTACAACAATTCCTTTATACTTTAAATAATATCTCTCTAAAATATAATTTAAGAATATCTACATCTAAAACAAAAATATTAGCTCTGAAAGGAAAATGTGCAATAAGAACAAAAATAATGATAAACAATGTAATTATAGACCACGCTCAGAATTTTAATTATTTGGGATGTCATTTAGGCAATGACAGAAATTTAGATAAATACACTAAAATACAACGATTCAATTATCTATGTGGCACAATTAAACGCACTTTGTTGAATAAGACTAGAAAAGAAACTATTTTGAAGTTTTACAAAGTATTGGCAGTTCCATCTCTTATATGGATGTGAAACCTGGACATTAACAAAGGCAGATAGTAAACAAATAGAGGCTGCAGAAATGAAGATGTTGAGATCAATAGCAGGATACCAAAGGACCTATAAAAAGAAAAAACGAAGATATAAGAACAGAACTTAATATATTTAATCTCTGTGAAAGAATAACATATTACCAAAATGCTTATCTTCAGCACGTATTACGAATGAAAGAACAGCGCATACCAAGAAGAATGTATAATTATAACCAAAAAGGAAAAATAATGCTGGGAAGCTCATTGAAGAGATGGAAGGACCAATTCGACCTATAATGAGAACGGAACAGGCCATTGGGCTTAACCCATTGTTGTTGTTGATGATGAAAGACGGGCTGAGAGTCGCTCTTCGCGAAAAGTTTGGTTCTTGAATATCGGCCTTAAGTGTTCTCCGTTTCTTTATTTCTCACCAGTACTCCCATAATCTATATGCAAATCGTATTTTAAACTCTATTCTCTCTCTCTTACCAACTAACCATTAAGTTATTAAGTGAGTCCCGTTGACGCAGATCGCCGAGATTTTATGAGGATATGCAAGTGTCCGATGAGTCACTCCCTATTTTTAAATATTTTATTTATTCATTTATTAAACAACTTTTTTTGCGCGATAATGCATTTTGTCGTACTTACAGCAATGGCGACGATGATTGAAAGTTCAACTTCCTACATTTGGAGTTGCCAACCTAAATAGAATAGATAGAGTAGAATAGATTTATTTAGCCTGGTGGAGTTAAGGCCATGTGGCCTTCTCTTCCACTCACCAGAACAAACATATGTTACATATGAATACAAAAAAAAATACAATAATAGTCATATTAAACAGGACAAACATATGTTACATATAAATACAAAAAATTACAATAATAGTCATATTAAACAGGACAAACATATGTTACATATGAATACAAAAAAATTACAATAATAGACATTGAACAATTAATTATCTGTCATATTGAATAATAATGAAAATAATGTCTAATAGTACAATTAAACTAAATACAATTAAAATTAAATTAATGATACAAATAACTATACTGTAATATTACATATTACAAACTTCGTGCGGGAAGCAAAACCACTGCCCTTTATGTATAGGCTACTACGTACTATATACATATATATATATATATATATATATATATACAAAAATATATCCAAAATGTAGTGTTAATATACGTTATACGAAAAAAATCGCTGCATTTTAAATGAACTGAACTTTATTTGAAACAGTATAAAACAATAAATACGTACTTGCCGCCATTTTATGAATGATTGGTGTCACGGCCTGCTGTAGTCTCAACTAATAAACACTGCCAACACTGTTAACGTTAGTCAGTTGTTTATAATGAAAATAAATGTTTCCAACAAATATGTTATTATTTTACTATTATTTATTATTTTGAAAACACCACCGCACAATATATAATGTATAACACACGTTTGTGAAGTGTTTTACAGAATATCGGAAATTAAAAACTCGCTATCGCTCGGTTTTTAAACATTTCCTCGCTTCTGTAAAAACCCAATCTCACATCGTAATATACTATTAGAACTACTATTGTTAGAAACTCTACTTTTTGAGGATTTGTTTAATATGATATTATTTTGTTGAATTGTCGCTTGTGTTTATTGTGGAAGAGCGGACCAGAAAAGTACCTAGTTATGGCGAACAAAAGTGGTGTAGGACTAATGAGGGATCCTGCAACACCGGATGCAAAAACAATTAAAATATGCCATACAGGGTAATATATTACATATTTTGATATTATGATTTCATATTTTGCTATAAATTTCTTCTTGCAGTTCTTAGATCTAATCATATTTTATTGAACAAATTTTGCATTGTGATAATGGATTCTCCTCTAATTGAAACTGCATTTCCTAGTTGAAACAATGTAAACAATGCATTTTATGTTATTATGCTGTAGATTTAAGTACTTCTCAGTCAGTATTATTTCTTTAGAAGAAAACTAGCAAACAAGAAGCGAGAAGTTAGTAATTAATTTTGGTCATTACTGTACCAGAAGAAGTACGTAATATGGTCTTAAACTTGAGGCAACTACCGTAAATTTTCACTTCCCTTCAAGCCTCCTCCCCCATCCCTCTTTCCCATCCTACCACCTCTTTCTAACACATTAAGGGACATTAACGTCAGAGCAAATTTCTAGCCATGGCGTATGTTTGCTCGCAGTCTAGGGGGATCGCCATAGAAACTAGCTTTACAGTGTTCTATAGTGGATGGTCGTATTCCATCAGAACCCCTTCGTCCAAATGTATGTCTGTTTTTGTCCATTCAGCTTGTTTTACGTTGTTTATTGTATCTCAGATGTGCCCTATGCCTTCCGAGACTGTGGCATCCTGTTTATGCTGAGATTTAAGTAAATGGTTTCTATTCTAAGCACTAAATTAAATCTGCTTGCATTGAATGCGCGTTCATGCTTTAAATAGGCCCCCTTGTTAATTACAAAACGTATTTTGCTTTGAGTGTTACGTAAATGCAGATGAAAAGGAATCTCTTCAACAAATTTGAATACGCACTAAAGTGCAAGAACGCTCATATTTTCAGGTATTCAGTCATCTATGTTAATTTGAATCAAGACAATGATTATATCTTCTATTGTTTGTCACACGTAGAAATATATGTATAATGGAAATTGCTAGTTTATGAGGGAAATTATAAAGAAGTGGCTGAATTGAAATGCCTAGGAACAATAATCACGAACGGAATGAGGTACACAGAGGTATATAATATAACCTCAACTCTGGAAACGCATGCTTTTTGGATTAGAGGACTCTTGTCAAATCAACTTCTCCCAAAAAAAAACTTAAACTAAAATTATATAGAACTATTATTCTTTCAGTTATATTATATGAATGCTAACTAAAGTCCGTCCGAGTTTCAATTGGCTGCTTACAAACTAAATGCAATATGTAGCTATTATAATTTTAAAATTTCAATAAGTAAAACAAAAGTAATGACATTTTGTGGAAGAAATACTCTGCGTGCAAAAATAGTAATTAGAGACGAAATTATTGAACAAGTATCCCACTTTAAATATTTAGGATGTGACATCAGCTATGGGTATGATAAAGATATTGAATACAAAACACATCAGTTTTCAAGCTATTTGTGGTACAATAAATAGAACATTGAATAATAAAGCCCATAAACAAACAAAATTAAAATTTTATAAAACAATGGCTGTCCCTGTCCTTTTGTATGGGAGTGAATCTTGGATTACCACTACCAAACAAGAAAGTAAAATCCAAGCAGCCGAGATTAAATTTTTAAGAAAAGTAAAAGGTTGCACTAGAATGGACCAGATAATAAACGAGGATATCCGTGAAGAACTGCAGATCTACTCCATAAAAGAAAATATATTTAATAAGAAGATACAGTGTAAAGAACATGTAGAAAGAATGGAAGAAAGTAGATTACCAAATAAAATCTTCCATTATTTTCCAAGAGGAAGAAGAGATGTCGGACGTCCTCGGAAGAGATGGTCTTATCTATTAGTGAAGACGGAACAGCCAAATCTTGCCTAAACCAGGAAGTGAAGAAGAGAAGTATGCTAACTAAAGTGGCTTACATTAAAGGAGGAGAAAATTACAAATATTTGAAATACAGAAAAGATTTTCAGGGAAACTTTTGGACCAAAGAGAGATGAACAAATCGATAGAAAATACTTGTTAACAGTGATCTGAAAGATTTCATAGTCTCATAAAAATAATATAAGATAAATTTAAATTTCACCTAAAAACTCCCATCTTAACTCCTAATTTAACAATTAACTATTAACTATTTACACAACTTTATGTAAATCAGATCTAATAACAACAGTTAAGTCTTATAGACTGGGATTGTTTGGACATGTGGCACGAATGGGGAATCGAAGAGGTGCATGGAAACATCTGCAGGAAAATCAGAACTCCCTGTAGAAAATTAGAACTAACTGTATACCATACAATTTTATTAAGTAATATAATATATAAAACCCGCTGTCCACCGCTGTGGTCTCGAGGTAGCATGCTGCCTTGTCACGCAGCGGGCCCGGGTTCGATTCCCGGTCGGGACAGGCTCCTGGGTGAGGTTTTTTTCGGGGTTCTTCCTCACCTGTAAGACAACTTTCAGGAAGCTTGGGGCCCAACGGTCCCCGAAAATCATCCGGCCATCATCATCATCATCCTTATCATTATCACCCTTCACCAGTGTGGAAAGCAACGGGAATCTACCACACCTATAATTCCCTAGTACAGCTGCAAAGTGTAGCATGAAAATGCTATGATTGCAGTGAAAGACCTGCCCTCGGGCAGAATTACTATGGATGGATATAATCAGTAAGTCGTACAATAAATTCGATATGCTGAAATTTTGTTTAATTTACGCGGTTTAATGGAGACTGATTTTTAATTTAATTTCGGAACCGAAAATAAAAATGGCCGAGATAAAAGATGTTCTTTTATAAAATCAAGAGATTCATATTATGCAGTTTAGTGGTTGTTTTCTCTCGCAATAACATTTCTTCTGTTAATATACTGTAGATCTAGGCTTGTTTATTTCTTTTCTCTTATCTTTTTAAGATATACAATTATACGAGTATTTTATAATACATAGAATAAATGTATATAATAAATACTAGTTTTAAAAAACTAAAACAACACGCTTTGTTAGAAAACCGAACTAAAAAAATATATTTTTTATTAAATTTCCAACACGCTTGGGATAAAATTAAAGTGGTCAACAAAAAAAATCATTTCCAACATATTTAGAATAAAACTATAGTTATCTACAAAAAAATAATTTTACCGTCGAAAGCGTGGGGTGCTCTTTATGGTTTTTACATTTTCGTCTTAGAGACTTTACTTTTACCAATATCTGTTTATTATAAAATATATTCATTGATATAGAGCACCCCACGCTTTTGATGGAAAAGTTATTTTTTATAGATAACTATAGTTTTATTCTAAATGTGTTGGAGATGATTTTTTGTTGACCACTTTAATTTCATCCCCAACGTGTTGGAAATTGAAATTATTTTTCATTTTTTAGTTCGGTTTTCTAATAAAGCGTGTTGTTTTAGTTTTTTAAACTATGATTTATTTTTTATTTTTTAGTTTTAATGTTTTACAGAATAAAATAAAAATGTAAATGTCTTGAAATTGGATACTATTGTAGTATGAGCTAAAAGTGATACTCTTCTATAAAAATCTTCCGGGCCGGATTTGAACCAGTGACGTATAGATTACTGAATTTATATACCACTACAGTCTACCAACTGAGCTCTTATAACGATTGACTAAAAAGTTGATAAGTCAGCAACCTATTATACCGGTTTTAATTTTTTTTTTAATTTTCTGATGATATGGCCAGGATTTTAGAAAACTTTATGAAATTATTGGTCCTTTACAAGTATACAAAGTTTCAAGTCGATCCAATGATTTTAAGTGGGTGAAAATCGTGTTGAAAGATTCCGTTTCATAATTACACAGACACTTTTTTTGATTTCCTGATGATTCTGGCCATGGTTTTAGAAACAAATTATGAAATTGTTGTATTGTCGTTGGTCCTTTACAAGTATACAAAGTTTCAAGTTGATCCAATGATTTTATATGGGTGAAAATCGCGTTGAAAGATTCCGTTACATAGATAGATACAGGTCAATCTAATATAAAGCGTGTAAAAATGCAATACTGATGTCACAGTATGTCTGAAGTTTAAACATTTCTGAGCCGAAATTTAAATATTTCAAAAGACTTGTTAATTTTATCGCTGTGACAAAATAAAATGCTCCCCTCTAGACGACAGACGTCATGCTAAAGAAAATCACTTTGGCATGACTATCTAAAGCGAAACATATCAAAAATTGAATTACGTTTTTTAACGAACGAAGCAGCTTTGTATAATTTAAAAACACTTGCTTATTTTTTATTCCCCCCGTACCTAACACCCGTTCTCTTGAAAACTAGTACAAAAATGAGGTATCAATTTACACCCTTCCATAGAGAAGTTATCCTGATATCCAATATAGAAGCAAACGCGTGCTATCAATTCTCATCTCCCTCTCTCTCTCTCTCTCTCTCTCTCTCTCTACTTGGCATTGTACCTTACGTCCACTTAAAAAAAAAGAAAAAACTCCCATCTTTTATGGATAACCCCCCTCCTAACTTCTGTATATGAAATGTGATCCTTTATCTTTTGGGGCAAACCAGAAATAGAATTAGATTTAGTGCAATGTAGTTTATGATATACGTTGTTTATGACATTTTTGACTTCAATGAGGGTATAAAATGGCAGGATATCTTTTATAACAATGACAATGACACATGGCAAGATTTTTTTTCTATTGTAACAGAATTCATTGTGTACCAATGCGGTTTCCAGTTGCATTTTTAGAATTTTAGGGAGTTGTCATAGGAGAATGTGGATAAACCACTACAAGAATATGTTATATTACCATTTTTTTTGTGATGTGAAATACTTTTGTGCCACATTGAAATAGTTACTTATGTAACTAGATTAATAAAAATCGTTGAGAAGAGAAGTGTATCCCTGAGAGATTTAGTGTTTAATATTCAGTTTTTAATATATATATATATATATATATATATATATATATCTCCA